>VZTA01027081.1:673653-698192 GCA_013398855.1 Mohoua ochrocephala
CCCCCGGACTGTTAATGATTTAGAATATTTTGATACAGAAAATTCAATTAAGTAATTGTACTTATACCTGATCCAGGGCTTTCATAGTCTTAGAAGAGGAAGGCAATGCAGTTACTCTGAAAACTTACATAGTCCTTGTAAAACGTAGCTATTGCTTCTATTCTGTCAAGTATTCAAATTTTCACCTCAATCCTTTTATGGATGGACAGGCATTAGGGGTTGTTTTTAGTTATTTGACCGTGTAAACTTCTTTGCAGGGGTTTTAGGGGTATCCTAAGTTTTTCATTATGTTTTCATCCATACTGTGATAATTCTTGCAAGAAAACTGGCAGCGCTTCCCTGTCCCCTGCTCTGTTTCTCAGAGAAGATGAAGTGCCGTATTTTTTTAATCTGTTGTTGTTTTTATTTCTGGTATCTCAGTGGAAAATAAAAGCCAGTCGCTTTTCCCCCACATTTGTGTGTGCCCACAAACAGACACGCGTGCACACTCTTTGCATGCACGCAAGCACACACAAGGAATTCTCGCTTGTGCACAGCCAAAAGAGGCTGGACACGGCTGTCTTCAGCTCAGTGGTAAATTGGCACCGTCCCATCTCCAGTAAACAACAGCCTGACGTCAGCTCACGCAGCGGTGATAGCAGCAGAACTTGAGAGATTTTTCAACTGGCCGAGCTGTTGAAAGGCTATCGCTGGGTTTGATAATCTCTGGCTGCACTTGAGAGGAACTGGTGCAAAGGTGGGGGGAGGAATGGTTGGTTAATGACAGAAATAATAGAGCAATTCCTGATAACTTCATGCAGGCTGGAGAGGTGATTTTTAAGTCTTACACCAAAGGGTGTTTTGATTCCCAGCTCATCAGCTGCAGTAATTCTCTCCAGGTTCTGAAATCCTGGCTGCTCTGTAGAACTCACGTTCGTGCCCTGTTGGAAGTTGGAGAACAATTAAAGTGCTGTAGAACAGTCAATCAAGCAGATGATGAAATTTGACTTTTCTAATGTGTTGAATTAAGCACTTTCATTATGATTTCAATTCCTGATGTTTGCTTTATTCAGTTGTAAATGTAGTTCAAAGAACCTGAGCCCGGCACTGCGAAGATTTTTACTGGTTTCTGTACATTCCATTTCTATTAGTAGGACATAAGTCATTGAGGCCCCGCATTGCGGCCACAACACCCAGAAAAGGTTTATTGAAAGATACTTGGTTATTCGCCATTATCAAATTAAGCTAGAATAAAGGGACCATTTTGCGGTACTGGTTCCAGATAAGGCCTTCGGAAAAGTAGCTGTTTTCCTGAAACGCTACAAACTCCTTGACTGCAAAGTTAGTGAAGACTGTTGCATTTCTGAAACAGAGCCACTATGACTTAAATTTAATTACAGCTGCTTCTCCTCATAACCCAACAGTTGAAAGAGACTTTTCTATTGTTCAGTACTACCGCTGAAAACACATTTCCATTATGAACTTAGAGTCCTCCCATGCCAAAATCAACAGTTAAAAATGAATGGTTTGCTCTGGTAACAGGAAAAACAAACACGAAAATCATTGTGTTGTGTGACAGAAAATCAGAATGTTAAAGTAAAAGAAGTTGATAAACCTATGAGAATAACTGTTTGATGGGCTATTCTTGAGTCAAAGACACTTCCAAGCAAGTATTTCAAGGATATAAATAATAGCGCATCAACTTCTGCTTTGTTTCTTGTATGGCTGCAAAGATAGCAAAAAGTTCATATTCCATTTAGGTCCTGTCACCAGGGATTTAAGAGTTTTGTGAAATCCTGGAAAGGAATGTGAATATCTGCCAATATTAACATTTTCTAATGTACACATTTTTACATCTGCTTTTAGGGTACATTCAGACTAGGTTAATCATAAAATCTGTCTTAGTAGGGAGGGACAAGAATGCAAGAGGGAAAGAAAAATTTGACTCTTTCTGGGACTGTGTCTGTCCCATTAGTAGTTTTTGAGCCTTTTGACCAAATCTGATGGGGATGCACAAGTCTCAAAAGTTCACGACGTCTGTGAAAGTGGGCGAGAAAGCGAGGACCTGTCTGAGCCCATACTTGTCGAATTCATAGACATCAAAAGCAGGTATGGGATAGATCTGTACATCTCATAAATATCTCTGATCTTGCAGGGGGAAAGGAAAGGGTGAGCAGCAGGTCTTTAAAAACCGGGGAAGCCCTGGCTTTCTGTGAGTCTGACTGTCCTTGGAGACTCGTGTGGCTGCTTGACATCCTGCTCCCCAGAGGGGCTGGCATGTGGCAGGGCCTGACTGCGCTTGATTTATGAGAAAAGCCCAGGACAATTTTAGAAGAGACCAAAAGCCAAGCTGTCAGAAAGCTTGTGCTTGAGAGCTTGCAGTAGCAGAAGAGTTGACAGCTCAGGTAAGGAATTTGTTCAAGACAAGTTGGCTGGAGCAAAACTCTGAGACTTCTTAAACCTCAGGGCCCGGGTGCAACTCCGGTATCACGGCTTTGGCTCCGTGCAAACGTGAACTTGCCAGCATGTAGGAGAAGGGCAGACCTCTCCAGCTGTCCTTCCTGGGCAGGTGTGACACAGGCTGGGCAGCATGACCTGTGTTCAAAGGTTGGAACAGGTTGCCTTAGGTCTGTTTATGACCTCTTTCCTTCTCTATGTCTGGTGATAGGCTCTGGGACAATGCCTTCCCTGCAGCCTGCCTACTTTTCTGGCCTTGTGCCTGCAGAGGGGAAACTGGGGCTTGTAGCCCTGTGAAATTCTTACAGTGGCTGTAGCTGAGCAGGGGTCTCATCCTAGGTCACTTCAGCAGTACTGAGTACTTGTCACAACCCCCAGCAGAACTTCCCCTTCCAAAAACCACGCCAGCAGCTCACAGGGGTAGTTAATCACTTGGCTGCAGCCTCCCTGAAGATCTGTCAGGCCGTGACTGGGAGGAGACGTGCAGTAGGAAAGGTCCTTTATGTTGGGGTTTCTTTTTCCTGGCCTTCCTTTACTGTCTCTCATCTTGTTTAACCAGCCTGCTACTGCTCTAAATAGGGAGATGAGGTGGTGGGAAAGGTCTGTACGCTTCTCTCTGCCTCCAAGTGGGTAACATTTGCATTTTCTGCCAGTGGTAAGAGTTAGCCAGAGCTGCTCACAGTAGCCTTGACCTAACCCACAAGTCGGAGACATGTTGTAGCATGTTTCCTCTTGCTGGAAACCTGCAGAATGGCCTTTGGGATACTCAGCCCTGCTTGTCTCTGCATGTAACAAAGGGTACTGGATGGCTGTTGAGGTTATGGTTCACTTTGTGTTGAGAGAAGTTACACTTGGCTTTAGTGTGGTCGGGTATCCAATAATACGGAATTTTAATCAGTTGAAAAAGATCTTGAATTTGTTTTTGGTTTTATGGAGAAAGCTGTAAAAAGGCTTCCACATAGGCTGGTTTGCTCTCTAGGTGTAATTTTGGAACAGTTTTGTCATGCATCTTGAATGGAATGATCCTTCCTCAAAGATTCAGACACGTCTCACGGCCAGCCCCTTCAAAGTAACATTGCGAGGCTCCTAAAGAAATGATGCTGAGGGCATCCTTTTGTGCTTAGATGATTTTGGATCCTTGCAGGTTGATGTTTTCAAGATTTTTGTGTAACATAAATGGCTAAAAAACCAAAAGAAAAGTAGTAAAGCTGAAGTTCTTGTTTAATTGCTTCTCAGTACTTGGAAATGTTGCGTGCTCCTGCCCTTGCCCTTTCTGTGCTCCTGAAATATTACAACTTTTCTGAATAGTAAGGAATCATCATAAGGATGGCCTCTCCCTGTGCTTGATCCCAATGTGAGATGCAATGCACAAATAGCTCTGGGCAAGACTGAGGGAGGGAGGGCTCTTACTGGCCTCTGCCACTGGAGCCTTGCAAGAGCTGCTCCCAGACCTGTTCGGTGTCTGCTACAGCACACACGTCCGTGAGTTTAATGAGGCAGAGGGCAGTCCCCAGTAGATATTGGGGATTTGGGGTTTTCTTGTTTAAGAGACTCCTACAAAGTGAAGGAGCAGAATAACTCTGCAACTCGCACTGACTTTGTCTAAACTCAAAAAACCTAAGAACATTTTCCAGGCATGGTTTCCTACCTTGGCCAGATCCTCACATCTTACAGGTATAAAATGTGGGTTTCCAGCTGAAGAGACCAACGAGAGCAAAAAGGAGGGATGCACAGTGGTCCTGTTTCATAGCTTAGAGATAGCCACAATGGCTTGCTCCTTCCTTTTTGTTTCTTTTTAATTATTTCTCCCTAGTGGGCAGGGAGTCCTATGGAGCGTGTGATGCTTTCGCATCCTCCCTTGCTCATGTCGCATTGAACGGGAGACCAGTCCCACCCAGAGGGATCCCAAAGTTCCCCACTGTCATTTCCTCAGACTGGAAAGGTTCTCCTTCTTGTTTGGTCATTTTAAGGGTAGTGTCAAACACAGGAAATTTACTGATTTCTTCTTGTTGGCAATGCCATGAAAGCCCAACGTGGAGGAAGAAATCAAGAAAAGCCGAGCAGAGGGTGGGGTAGACTGATGAGCGGGAGAAATTGGACTTTTATGGATCTACCCTGAGCAGAACAGGGGTTTGTGTGCTATTTGGGCAGTCAGGTGAAACGCACAGCCCTCTGTTCAGCTCCATGGTACTGCTGCTCCCTGTTGAGGCTCCCCAGTTTTACCTGTGCAAATGCCTTGTGGATTTTTTTTCACCTGGAATAAAATAGTATGATTTCAGGGGAGAAAAAAAAAAAAGGCAACAAAACAAACACACCTCAACACAAAAAAAAAGTTCTTGTAACTGAAATGTTTGTTTCTACCACTAAAAACTCAGTTTTCTCATTACTACAATAATGTGTTGATTTGAAATGGCTGAGTGGCTTTAATTATAATTCTGATTTTATTTTCCCTTTTGGTAGCAATAATAGTCAAGCAATGGCATGCCGACAAAGACGGCTTTGAACGAGCAGCAATCCTGAGAGGTGCCGTCCTGCTCCCTCCCCCCCAGCCCCATCTCCCAACTCCTGACAAAGAAAACAAGTCGCTGCCTCTTCAAGACTTTTCTTGTCCTTTCTGTTCGTGACAGGCGTAAGTGTTAGTAACATCTGCTGGCCCGAGCTCGCTTCCTCCTGCTGTGCCGGGCTCTGGCAGGGCCGCGCAGAGCAGCCAGGACCCTGTGCCAAGCACGGAGCGTGGCTTCGCCGAGCCAGGCCTGCGTTCAGCAGAGCCGTGCCTGCAATAGCCGGGCACGGGCTCCGTGCGCCTGGCAGGGTCTGCTCAGCTCCTCCTGCCTTCTCAGGCCCCAGCTCTCGCAAGTGGCGGGGTTGTTGGCTTTTTCTCCTTGTGGATAATGAATGTTATTTTAAGCAAAATAGCCGAGGGGGATAAACAGATCAACATGTGAATCTGAAAACATTTTCTACTAGCTTTGACTTAGTTACTATAAATTAGGCATTACAGAGAACGCTTTTCTTTCACAATTTATTCTTTAACTTGTTTCTGCCTTTCAACAACGTTTTGTGATTCACTAGGTGGTGGGGTTTTTTGTGGGTTTTTTCCCTTTCCTCTGTCAGATTTCCTTGATAGTGGCAGTATTTTCCAGAGCAACCTGAAGGGAAAGTATATATGTATATAATTTCACAGGGACATAGAATTCGTAAAGACAGATGCAGACCCTGCTTTATTTTGTAATTGTTTGCTTCAGAGTTGGCTAGCTTTCCCTTTGGATGAAACGGACAAAAAGTATTTTGGTTTGTTTTGCTTTTTTAAAGTAAGGCATAGGGTTTCTCCTCCTAAGACTGGTTGGTTGAATACTTTTAATTTTTTCATCAAATTAAAAAAAATAAAGGACTATGTGGAGATTTGGTCTATTTCATGTCACTTGTGAGGTCAATGGGAAAAAATTATGTGCATCTAAGAGTAAAATTTGTCTCAGACTTGTCAGCTCCTAACAAGTAGTGATCTTGCTGCTCGCTCTTAGGTTGGCAGTAATGTGATGCTGTGCTTCAGATCTGGTTTTTGGGGGATGGACAGGGAGTTCCTGAGGCTATTTTATGTGCCATTTCCTGATGTGAGAATTTTTAAAGACTCTTGTAATGATTTATCTGGAAATTTTCTTCTAACAACATCAAAAGGCAGCCTGAAGTTACACTATCCTATACTTCACTCAAATCAGCCTTATAGAATAATCCAGTTGTTTCTTCCTCCTAAGTACACAGTGAGTGTGTGTGGCAATGATCCTGGAGCCTGCAGGCAGCTGCAACAGAAAAGGACTTCCGTGGTTTGCTTTTGCTTTCTCTTCCTGTCCTCTCCATTTTCATGTGTGTTTTTGAGAAGGCTGAGTTTCTGATGGACTACCTAGTGCAAGACCAGGGGAAAGTGAAACTGTATTTTGGGGCTTGTGTTGTTAGTTCTTTTGGTTTTCATATAGTGTTCTATCAAAGGCACCGTTCTTTGATATTAAAAACAACCCAGTGGATGGATAAATGAAAAATGTCAATCGATAAAAATTAAAATCTGAACTTTATCTGTACGAAATACTAATGGGAGAGAAGCTGAGTATGTCTCCCCCTCAGCCCTGCCCCCTGTAAATGCTGAGCATCATCACTCTGGCATAATTTAGAAGTAACTTTGTAGTACTTCTAAGTAGCGGAAAGTGAAAAGATTAGAAATCAGGTTGATGATACAGTTTCTTTTCAAATGCTTTCTCTAAATGTTTAATACAGTGTCCCTGAGGAAGTCCCATTATTAAAGCTGCGTGACTATGAAATCACCTTGACTCTGCGGGGGAGATATTTGAGAGTTCTGGGGATTTTCCTCATCTGACTCTTAGAGTTCCCTTTTGTGGCAAGGATTACAAAGGTTTTTTGTGAAACATGTCCCTCTCGGAGTTTGTATCATCTCCAGTCAAGTCAACTTGACAGGGGTGGCAGGAATTACCCCATGTACGCTAGGTATATAAACCAAATCATGTTATTAACTGAGACTAAGGGTTGCTGTAAACTTTTCCCAAAGGATTTTGGAGCTCGTTCACAGATGGATGCTGAAGAAGAGTTTCTGTGCTTTCCAGGCACCTTTCCCCTCACTAACAAAAATAACTCAACAGTGCATACTTCTGATAGACCTAATGGCAGAGGCCCTAACACACTTTGCACGAGAGATACTTGCGGAGGGGAGCTGTTCCTCTCTCCTCTGCCACAGCCTGGCGTGGGGTGGGACGTGGCAGTGGCAGCTGTGTGTGTCAGCACATGAGGCATTGGGATGAAAAGTGGGAGAATTCCACCGTGTCCTGTAGAAGCAGTGAAGAACTTAACCCAAAACAGAAGCTGATAAAGACCTGAGGGTTTAAGAGTTGGCTGGCCCGGGAAGTTTCATTTCTCTGCAGAGTGCGGACTCTTGGTTTGTTGGTTCTTGGCTGGTTTTTTCCTCCTGAGTTACAAAAACTTGCTCGTTCTTTGGTTCAACTTTCCTTACTCCAGGTTTGGTTATGGGGCAGATAATGAGCCAAGGCATGGGGTGTGCAGGGTGATGCACGGGGTGCTCTGCTTTATCCTCTCCCGTATGGATAATGTGGTATCAGCTTTGAAAGCGGAGCTGTGTGTGTTGCATAAGGGCATCGTGTGTCTCCTTCAGTATCCACGCAGAGCTGTGAGGCTGTGAGATACTGTGCTGCAGATCTGTGCAGCAGCTTCCCTGGGGGTAGGCAGTCCGTGAGAGAGCAGAGCAGTGCTGCTACATCACTACCAGCTCTAGTATCTGCAGCACTTGGATCTTTCCCCGGGGGCCTCTCCTTCGCGTATTAACCCAACCTGACCCTGCTTGCCTTGCAGGAACTGCCTAGATCACAGCTAAAGGGGGGTATGGCTGTAGGCATGGAAGTGTAAGGTCTGACACTGATGGTATCAATGAGCAAGAAGCCTTATACTGCTCTATGTGTTCTTAATGAATGCTGAAGCCAAAATATTCATGCATTTCTTTTTTCATCTGTTACCAGTACAGCATGTTTAATAGTTTTTTGAAAAACTACGTGATAAAAAGGGAAGGCCGAAACCCCTTAACTAAACCATTAACAAAGCATTCTTCTTATTCTATGTGGACATAAATATGGGCAGAACGCCCTTATGGGTTTCTGACTGGGTCATTCAGCCTTAAATTGAAGTGACCTCATTCTGGAGGGATCCAAGGAGCTCAAGGCTTGAATTTTTTCTTGCCATGGTTGCTGACGATTTTTATACTGTTAGCAAGACTTCTGGTGGGTGATATACCAAAAAGCATGCAGTGGCAAAAATTACAGATGAATTCACCGAAGGAAAGCTCTGTGTGTGTGTTTTCCAAGAAGAAGAGGATGTCTTTGGATTTTGGTTATTTCTTCTTGAGCTTTGATGTGTAGTTTGTCTGGTCCTTTGAGCTGCCACTCTCTGACAGTGAATTCACATTTCAGCTTCTTTTCAGTTGATTTGATTTTGCCTAACAGGTCAAATTTTTTCCTTGCTTATGATCAGACAGTGCTGATGGGTTTAGGAGGGCTGATTTTGGGGTATAACTCCGGGCACAAAGTGTGATCCTTTGCGTTTAGGTATACATGAGCACAGAAATATTTTTAGCAACATGTGTTCCTTCTAGAAGTGCATGCTCTTCTCAAAGCTTTGGGTTTGGTTGCTTGTATATACCAAAACCACTTTCTCTTCTGTTTTCCTCTTTCTGTTCCAGAAACTGGTCAAAGATCTGTTTGGCTTCAGGTTTTCTTTTTAATAAATTTTTAAATGGACAGATTGCAGCAGTGATTTGAAATGAGCCTGAGATAGAATTTAGGCATAAATGTCACAAAATTCAGTATCTGTGCATGATTTCAAATCTAAACCACAAAAAACTGAGATTTGCTTTCAGATTTGAAGACAACTCAAACTGCAAAGCAAGGCAAAAAGACAGTCTGGTACTTTTAATGCTGCTGAAGTTTGTGCAATTTTTGAAGCCACCAGCTACTAAAACATGCTAATTACTCCATGGAGATGATAATGTTTTTTGGACGTCAGCTGAACAGTTGGTATGAAACTTGGGCCCTGGAAAGTCAGCTGCTGCTGACTGTAATGGAGTCAGTGTCACCTGCTGACCCTTTTTTAAAAGAGTTTAGGCACGGCGTGTAAAGGGGGTAGAAGATGTTTTCCTTCCCAGAACAGAAGATATGGGTGTGTGACTACAGGAGCTGCCACTGCCCAGGGGCAGAGACTTGGGGTAATTAGGCAGGAGCACAGACACCTAAAGAGAGAGAGAATTTCCAATAACTAGACATACAAAATTAAACCAAACTGGAGATTCTAGTTTCAGGTAGTTACTGTACTGGTTTTGCATGGCAGAGACAGTGTACACAGGGAGTGTTAGGTTATAGTGCCCGCAGTAGCTTTCCAAATACCACTCAGACAGCCACAATTGATTGATTTTATGCCTCTAATTTTGACTTCTTTTGATCAGTGGGAAAAACAGATTCCTCTAAGCCAAGGGGACCGTACCCCACCATCTTGCAGTTGTAAATAAAGCTTGGTTCTCTCCAAACTTCATTGTGAGTTGTCGTAGCGTGTGTGACTCATAGCCTAATTAAACAGTCTCAAAAAGAATACAATCTCAGCATTAGTTGTGTTTTTACTAAGCATATCCAAGTATTTTCTGTCTCTTGGAGAGTCAGATGAGTGGTTTTAAACCATCCGCCCGTCTGACATTAGATTGCCAAACCATCAGTGATATCTCTCATGAATGTGCAGGACTGGGTTGTCCTGTGACCATGCTGGATGGCTGGTTTGGAAGGGGAAATTTCTATCAAAAAGTACCGGCACTTACATGTTAATTGGGCCTTCATGTCTTCGATGTGCATATCGGTGTAAGTGTATGAGAAAAACCTGCTGTGGAAAGTAATCTTACCATTCTCTGTGTGGGTATAATGGAGGAAGGAAGCTTTTTTTTTATTATTTTATTTTTTACATTTGTTTTGTTTAGTAGAATAATGTAAGGAGCTTCAGCCCTGTGTTTTCAGCGAATAACTGCTTGGTAGTGAAATGAAGTAATGAAAAACATTCAGTTTTGGGGGATACTGTGCCTGTGAAGTAGAACATTTTTGCATACTGAGTAGGATGCTCCAAGGCATGTGTAGTCTTTGAGGCTTTTTTTTGTTTCTTTTACATATGGGCCTTGGTGAAAAGTCAGACCTGCTGTAGGTAAAATTTCCATTTGTGATCCTCTTGCTTCTAACCTTGTGGAGCTCTTAGATCTACTGACTTGTCCCTTTGAGTCTCTGTGTGCAGTGCGGAGCTGTTTACGCGTCTCACACTCCTGTTTGCTCACCAAAAGCCATCCGATGCCCGCAGAAGTGTCTTTCCAGGCCGAGGTGCTCTTAAATAAAAGACCTGATTTTGATTGTTTGGTACCTAATATTTTATGACCACAAACTGTTCTGAGAATATTGATAACTTCAGAGACTTTCATTCCTTTGAATTAGCCTGTTTTTGGATGTGTTTGCTTTAATTCTTGTCTATGTTATGAGAATGTCCATCTTATCTCTGCTGCTCCAAATTTGTCGTTGTTATGCTATGCTAATACCTTTTTTTGGCTTCTGAAGCTGCCTTGTGTTGCTTTTGGGTTTACTGGTTTCTTCAGTGGGAAAACCTTTTTGGTTGATACTTAACCTACTCAATAGCATAGGTGCTTTGCAGAGTAATTTTTTATAAATCCCCCCAAAACAGGTGTCTTCCAGTGGACTGGAATACAGGAGAGGAGAGCAGGGAGTGTGCAGGACGGGAAGACAGATTAGGAGACCTGGGTTGAGTGCCCAGCCTTTAAACGTTGCCTTTGCTCTCTTGCATTTGCTATTCCTTTTGCTGTTTAATTCCTGAGGATTATATTTCCTTTTCCCATCCTCTAACATATCTGTTTAGCCTGTAAGATGCCTGGCACAGAGCTGTGTGTCCAGACATGGATGTGTGTGCAGAGCCGGGCCCCCGTGAATCTCCAGGTTCAAGAGAAGGACAGCAGCGACAGCGTTGCCATCCTGAAGCTGCAGTGATTGTATTCCCACCCTGGGAGCTCCTGTACTTGAGGCTGCTTGTCTCTAGGTAACTCCTCGGTGTAGGAACAAGAAAGTCGCACTCCTCTGCAAGTTGCTGCAGCACATCCTGGGAGCGCTCTGCCACAGCCAGCCCTCCCCTTCCCCGGGGCTCCCTGATCCCTTCAGCCCCTGTTACACACACAGCGTCTGAGGAGGAGGAGTGCTGGTTACCTGAGAGCACCTTACTCCGTGAACCAGATCCACTGGGGTGCCTCCTCTGTCTCTCCTTCTCTGGTGAGGTTTAGGGGATTTGCTGGCGTGTCTGCAGGTGTTAAAGGCTTGGCTACTTCACCTCTGTCTTGCCAGATATCCCCCTGAAAGCAGTGTAGCCCTGCAGCTGCCTCTGGCTCGGGGTGGCTTTGCCTGAGTGCAGCTGTGAAGTCTCCTGGCCTTTGCCATCTCTGGGAGAGCTACCTCTGTAATACTTGTCTGCTGTAGCTGCCTTACAGCTACAGGATGCTTTTTTTCTTCCCTTCCTCCTGCATCCTTCTTACCTTTATTGGGTAACTAGACGTAGGTGTTCTCTGGAGTGGGTGCTTTCCTCCCGTTCCCTCGCTATCAAGCGCTCATCACATGATAGCAGACCTCACCCAGACCCAGGCGGCTGCCGATCACAGCGTGTCGTCAGCTGGCACCGCTCCCGATTCTCCGGAGCTGGCAACTGTCCTCTTTTCTTTGAGCTCCGATAACGGGAACAGATTAGCGGTGGGAGCAGCCGGAGCACTGCTTTATGGGGCTTTACTCCTGTATACCTCCGGTTTTCCACAAATCTTGCCAAGTGAGTTTCCTGATTGTGGACTATGTCATTTGCTATGCTCCCCTTCCCTGCCCCCACCCATTTCCTGACATCACTTTAAATCCGGCTGTAGCGCTGGTCCAGTTCTGCTGGAGCACTCCACCCTGGACTTCCGAATGCAGTAAATCTTTCTGGTCGGGAGAGTCATACGGTGTGTGGAGCTTTGTCAGGCTTAGGAAAGAAATCCTCAAAAAATGAGGGAGAGTATTGAACGCCTTCTTTTTCTTCTCCCCACCCCCCTCCCCACACTGTGTAGCCTTCATTTGGTGAATCTGCTCTACCCTAAACAGAAATAAATAAACAAACAAAAACTTTAAATTTGTCTCTACTGCAATCTCCTGCAGCAATTTTTGAAATTATCTGGCATAAAGGAATAAATAAAATACATTCTCGTTGCTTTCAGTGGTCTCTTTGCGGTGCCTTTGTAGACTATCACCATCATCATCTTTCAGAACACCATGGGGGTACTGTTTAGTTTGCCAGTGGTTGCGCTGTCTGGCCCCAGAGGTAGGAGCTAGTCATTCTGGGGCTAAAACTGTCCAAAGCAAAGGTTTGCCGTGCTGTGATTATGAGTAATCTCTTGCTGCCATATACCCTACTGAAAAAGGCTTTTTATTCATAAGGAAAGTGTTGGAGCCCCCACTGGCATTATGACCAGATACTTTTCTGCTGGAGGTCCCTGGGATCCAGGATTTCCTTACCTTCCTGGCCTTTGGGCTTGTCCCATGTGCTACTGATTCAAATCTGAAACAAACACAGACTAGGTTTTGCTCTTTTTTGTCTTTTGCATCGGCGCAGGGAGTAAAAGGACGTGTCAAATTTTGGCCATTGTTTCTCCCAGCGTAAAGACAAAAGTCTTTCCACCTGCATAAACGGGGGAGGGATCAGATGGACTTGAGTCAGGTGTGTTTATAACAGTATGGTCCTCTTCTAAAGAAAACTAATTTCTTTAAACAGTGGGCAATTGATGGAATTTATAGCCCAGTATGTTTTGCTACATGATTAATAAGCAGTGTCCCATAGGACAGCTGCAATTTGCTGCCCTAAAACACTGCTTGGGATCAAAGTGCCCTTCTGCCATATTGCCCATGAGCTATATATGGTGACCAGAACTTGGGTGTGAAATGCCTTCAGGTCCTTTCTTCCAGGTCAGTTGTCTGAGGCAAACACAGGCACCCCTTCTGCCTATCTCCGCCTCCTAGCCTTTAGCCACAGTTGAATTTTTGCTCACTTTGTATCAGTCTGAAGATATTTGCCATCACAGTGTAGTGTCAAGGCCCGAGAGAAACAGTGTCTGGTGGAAAAGATGCCTTGTGTGGATTGAAATAGCTTTGCTGAATACTGTACAAGGAGTGATGCTTCCTGGTGAAAGTTTTTAGGGGAGCATGCCTGCTTCTTGCAGGGGACATCACAGTTCTGCTGGATGCTCCACCATCATGATCAGGCAAATGCTCCTTTTCACTTTTGTCTTGCTGAGGCTTTTGTACTTTCTTTTTTTTTTTTTTAATTAGCTGCATTCATCTCCCTTACACTGGGTTAAATACCAGCATGGCACTTGATCTGAATTATTTTTATGTCCTGTGGCAGAGCACAGTGGTCCATCATGAGCAGAGCGTATTTGCATGATACCTTTAACAACTTTGTCTTCCACGCTTTATTGTGACTCTCAGGTTACTCCCGGGGAAATTCTGGGGAGTGGATCTTGTGGGGTGCAATGTCACAAATGCTCTGGGACCAGTTTGTGTCCACGGTGGTCAATTCTTGTGCGTCCTCCCCAGAAGTGACAAGCAATGGGGATTTTTCTGCTGTGGGTGCTGATTACACTTGCAAATGATACTGATGTGGGAGGAGCTCTGAGTTTTCTCGAGAACAGGGTTAGGATTTAAAATCTTGACCAAGTGGAGAAATCACTTGGAAAAAATAAGAGGTTATTCAGAAAAGGACAAGCACAAAGTTGTTAACTTAGGTGGGAATAATGGACTGCCCAGACCCAGAATGGGAGATGGCTGGCTGAGCAGCAGCTCTGCAGAGGGGGGATGGAGTAGATGGTGGATTCCAGGCTGACTGTGAGTCACCAGCCTCGTACAGTTGTGAAAAAGGCAAGCTGAGGTTTATAACCAAAAGGGTACAGCGATCCTTCCACTCAGCTCAGCTTGGTGAGGTCTCAGCTGGAGTCTTGAACCAGTTTTCTGCTCACAGCCTTTAAAAACAGCAAAACAACTCAAAAGTGGGTCAAAAAAAAAAAAAAGGAGGAAAATAGCATGAATGGATGATTTAGCAGGCATGACCTATGCAGAGAAAGTGAAGGTATTGGGGTTGCTCAGTCCATGGAAGAAAAAAGTGAGGGGATGGATGAACATGTTAGCACCTGTAAAATGTGGGAAGGAATAAGCTGTTTAGCATATATTTCAGGAAGAGGACTGTGTACTTGAGTCTTGTGGGAGCTTTGTGCAGAGCAGTCCCGGTGACAGGCTGTCACCAGAAATCCACGGGAGCCTCTTTTTAGCAAATGTATTTATCTGGAACTGTTTCTGTGGCAATGGCCCTTCTTCTCTCCTGCTTTGTGATGGCCAAGCCTGAGAAACACATGGTGGGAAGGGAGCCTGTGCTTCCCCTTGCAGGAGAGCTGGCTCTGGCCCAGTGAGCTGAGGAGAGCAGGGCAGCTGCAGAGCTGACCTGCACCTAGGATCGATGCTGTGATGGCAAAGCTCACCCTGTGCTTTTGTGCTGAGGAGGCAGCGCATTCGTACCCAGGTGCGGCCCCACAAATGCTTGGTCAGAGGTGTGCTCTGACATCAGGCAATGAGATTTTTTGGCTGCTGGTGTAGTGAAGTTGAACATTTGCATTTGGCTTGCGTGGAAAGGCCAGCCATTTTCCTCTCTAAGGCTGGAGACAGGAGAGGTGACCAGGGTGAAGGCAGGAATGCGGCTTTAGACTCACTGCAGGACTTGGTGGTCCTGTAGGAGCACCAGGTATCAGCTCTCAGGATATGACAGATCCATCCTGACAGATGTCTCTTTAGCACCAGCAGCCAAAACATCATGGTTGTGTTGTGAGGGGTTTGTTCCCGTCTTTTAGGGAGATTTTTGTCTTGGGGATGGGCTTGCTCTCCTCCATCATGTAGCAGCTACTGCAGCAAAGCAATATTAGGAAGTAAGATTTTAGCTGTCTTCCACGTGATTAGTCCTGCTTGAGGGAGGGGGAAGGGCCTCACACTCCCTATTAATCATTTCTTCTTCCCTCCTCCCATCTGCTCAGTGATTCTCTTGCTCTTGCATACACCACTAATATTTGATCACTTTTATTTCTCTGATTCTCTGACTCCCTCCCTCTCCTTGTTGGTTCTTTCTTGAATCTCTGCCCTCCTTGCTCCCACATTCTTGCAGAGATACTACTCAATGACCTAATTTTTTTCCCTGGCTTCCTTAAAAAAAAAAAGAAAAAAGGGAAAAAAAGAAAGAAAAAAGGAAAAAATACTCCAAAGTTCCTCATTCTCCTCTCCTTGGACATTACGCCTTTTCCCAGTGATCAGCACCTTCAGCCGGAGTTGTAGAGCATGTGGGCAGTGCCTGCTTCCCTCCTCCTCCTCCTCCTCTTTGTGCCCTCCCCAGAGGGTGCAAGCCTGACTCCTCCTCCACCTCCTTCTCTTCCAGCTGCTTTCACTAGCCTCCTAGCTCTTCTTGGCAGTGAGGAGCCTGGACATCTGTAGAAGCAGCTGGAAGCAAGATGGAGAGCCAATATCCTGCAGCTCATCAGATCTCTACAAACCTCAGCTCAGGAACAAACTGCTTAATTTGCTGTGTTTTTGTACTCTTTAGTTCGCAGTGCTCGCTGCTCGTTCCTCACCATCCCAGCAAAGCTCCAGCTTTATTGATACATGGCATGGCTATGGCCTGTTGTTTTAGAAATCTCGTCGCTAGTCCGTGAATCTGAGTGCTCTTATGTTGTAGTGGAAGAAGGCAAAGTTCAGCTTTGTTTCCACCTGGATCTTCAGCACTACCTGCCATTAGCATTGTGTGGTTCCACGGACAGAATTCAATCCTGCATTAGTGAAAATTTGACCTCTGTCAAACGAGCAGCGGTACCACAAACTCGTAGTCCTGAGAACACAGCAAAAGTTCTGGTTCTCTGTCACTTTCCCACCTGATTTACATCAAAACCTTCTTGCAAAGACGACTGGTGATATTCTGAAAGGTGGCAGTCATCCTTCCCTGCAAACACTGGAAGGGAGTGTTAAACTGAGCTCCGCAGGGCCGAAGGAGCAAAAGAGGTGCAGGATCCCTGCTACTGTTCCTGTCGAGGTGGGAGAAGCTGGCGGGGGCTGGGAGCTGCAGCATTTTGCAGCAGGGCATTCGGGGATGGGCCCCCGAAGGGAAGCTTGCGAGCCGTGTTGCCGTGAAAAGCCTCGCAGCATGTTACATGATGCAAGCTCCTTGGCAAGTGCTGTAATTGTGTCACTGAAATGGCTGAGCCACAATGCTCAGGGAAAAGGTTTTTCCTGGTGAGCCTGCGAGCACACCGTACCCTTCCCTGGTGCACAAGAGCAGTCTGGGAAGGCCAGGGATACCACAAAGCGCTGAGAGAGCTCCATTTGGGGAAGGTTTCTTGTGCTCTGTTTCAGGATTTGAAATTCGCCAATTTGTGGCTGAGAGCACGTAACAAGACATATAACTAGACATGCTTTAAAAATATTTTTCAAAGGACTTGGAAATGAGTGTGACGATTAGGGACACCATTTTCATAAAGCTTTCAGCCCAGCATCCTGTTTTACTCTCACGACAAGCTGCAGTTATGCACAAAAACAGCTATTGGAGTTTTTAATATCTTGCTCCCTCAGCACTAGCGGTGGCTGTTTGCTTTCAAATGCCATTATTTGCACCCAGAGCAGTTGGAGCAGAGAGGTACAAAGTAAAGGGAATTGCTTTAGAAATCAGGCTTTAGGCCTGATTCGGGGTCAGGCTTCAAACCACCAGCTCTGACAGGGCTGGGCAGTGCTTTGTAGCACGGGTGCCCATAGGTACGTGTGGGTACACAGAGCCTACACGTGGTGTTGTCAGGTGTTTAAGTCCAATGTAAAGCAAATACCATTTGCAAGTAGCCCTAATATGTCCCTTTTTTTTTTTTCCCTACCCCGTCTCTAAACCTTTGCTGAGAAACAGAGCTCTCATATTTTCCATTCCTAATTCAAGAGCTGGAGGGATCGCTAAAGCCAGGTATCAAGTTACAGGAGAAAGAGTGAAGACATTTGGTTGCAGCTTCATTGGCTCACACAGTGCATACACCCAAGCAACCATTTTCATCAGCCCCCATGTCTATGTTAAAACTCTAAGGAAAGTCATCTTTTCTCTAAGTCTGTCCTTGGGAAGGACAGTGTCTGCAAGGAAAGTTCCCACCAATAGAGGTGTTTGAAGGCCGTGAACAGGAGGAAGGAAAAACCCCGTAACGATCAAAAAGCATCTCGTCCATAGTACAGGAAATGTTGTTCCTACTCATTTGAGCTACCAAAATAAGGCAAACCAACAAGTTTCAACAATAACAATGTTCAAATTAAATCCTTTGAATGGGTAATGTGTGTAGCTTAAAATGTGACTCAGCCAGGAATTGTTACTATTTCTGGTACTGTTTTAGTTTTTAAACTTAGTCTAGTTCAGATATTTGGCATGTCCTTGGCTGTGATAAGAGGCTGATTAGAGGTGGTGACTACATATCCTTTATGGGCTGACTAATTCAAACTTGAATCTTTTCTGCTGAAATTGAGATTTGATGCTCTCCGAGTTAGACATGAACTTGAGTGAAGATTTCAGTGTGTAAAAGAAAGCCAAACCTCTGTATTCTTTTTTTTTTTCACTTTCTCATTATCACCTCCTATCTAGCATTTCTTTTCGTGTTGGGGTTTTCAAGACCATGTTTTTTTCTCAGACAGAACCTCTTCTCCTCTATGTTGAGATGCTTTCTTCGAACCTTCAGCTGCTTCTGTTTGATTCTTAGAGTGGTGGTGTGTGTTTGGCTGTTTCCTCAGTAGTTTGTCCCACCAGAAGAGCCTCTTCACTCTTTTTTCCTTTCCTATGTATTCTCTTGGTCTTTCCCCTGTGTGCTGGTTTTTCTTTTGCTGATCTCCATGTGTTACTCCTTTTTCTTTCTCATTTGCACTTGTCTGGCTGGGAGTGATCTGCAGCCATCTCTTCTGTTTCCCCACCATGCCTTTCCTTTGGTAGAGCTGATGGGAAATGCTCTATTTCCTCCTTCCCTCCTCCCACTGCCCCCTTCCTCTCCTGCTTCCTTTTCTTGTACGGCTCAGTGAAAAGCGCTTCATAAAAAGGACTTTGGGTAAATGAGGAGCAGAACAAACTCCAGTTATTTCCCTGTGTGTGTTTTCTACTGTCTTCCTGTTCTTGCAAGCAGGAACTCAGCTTTTGAAGCTGGATATCCTTGGGAATCAGTAGAGAGATTAATTTTGGACAGGGTAGTAGTGGACTGACATTTGATTTCCTTATTTGTGACTGTTGCCCATATGCTGGAGACCACACGTGACTTACAACACCCGCTCTCTGCGCTCCCTCAGTTTTTCTGCCCAACCTTCAGTTCACATTTTGTTGGCTATCCTTACAGTGAAAAGAAGTAAAAATTGTCTTCCCTTCACACTGAAAGTTTAGGTTAAAATTAAAACACATACAGAGCTGCAGAAGCTCTGGGACCCATCTGCCTTTGGGGGCAGCCTTGGGGGCTTTTCAGAGAGCTGGAAAGGGGAATTTCAGTGTTGTACACAAGCATTTTGCTTCCTGCTGCCCATGTGGCAGTTGTGAAGGTGTCTCTAAACCGTGGCCGTTGTCAGTGTGTGTTTGCTATCTGAGATACTCCATGAGCCCTAAATGTGAAGCATGCTGAGATCAGAGGGGAACAATAGATGAATCTGTGTATTTTCAGCTTTTCTGTCTTTATTTTTCCCAGTTTGGTGGACAGTGATTTGTTGTGTATGCTGCTTGTGCACTGTGTAACATGAACAAAAAGAGTCCATGCCATATGAAAGACACAAATTTAATTAAAACTGTCGAGTTCTTCCCCTCCTGACACTTTTCCAGGCCAATTTTTCCCTGTGTGGGCTGTGTGTTGTTTGCGTGCTTCCGCTAATGCTCAATGAAACACACGGCACTTCTGGATAACAGACAAAACAAAATTAGGTGCTTTGTTGTTGCCCATGTGCCCAAAGCTAAGGATAAGAAAAGACTTGTCCCTTCTCATGGTGTGACTCTTGGGGATGGTCCTGTGCAGGGCCGGGAGTTGGACTCAATGATCCATGTGGGTCCCTTCCAACTCAACAGATTCTGTGATCCTGTCCCTCATCTCCACAGACCTTCAGTGCAAGCAGTAGGAGTTTGAAGAAGTTGGGTGAAAACCTGAAGGGAGTCCAAGGTCTTCTCCTTATGTTTGTGTAATTCCCGGTGGGAGCGATGTGATGTAACATTGAGCAGAGTCACTGTGCTAATGTACCTTTGGACCTGGGCAGGAGGAAGAAAAGCTGTGAGACAGCCTCTTGTCAGGAGCTTCTCCCTGCAGTCCTCCAGATTCCTGAAAGACGGGTCACATCCTATCAGGCATGAGAGATGCTGAGTGAGGACGTGCAGCCTGTGCTCTGCAGGCCTGCAGACTAGATAGGTCCTTTGAGCCTTTGCCTCTGAATACAGGAAGGACACACTGTGGAAGGTCCCTTTATGCAGATGCCTTCATATAGATAAGGAAAAAGAAAGCCCGAGTTATCTGCCTCTTCTCCCATCTTGCCCTCACAAATGCCTCCCATGGTTGCTATCCCTTTCCTGGGAAACACAAACCCCTTCCCTCTGAGGGGCTGTGGGTTGGAGGCTTGCTGTGGGGCAGTCCAATGAGCCAAGTCACCTTTGAGAACAAGACAAGGATATTTGGATCACACCTGCATGCCCTGTTGTGTACCCTGATGCTCCTGAAGGGGTATTACTGGAGAGCTCTAACAGATGAAGCTCAGATGAGCAAATACAGATGTCAAACATGTTTTCTATCTATCCAAGCTGTCCCTTACTGTAATAGTGGCATCAGGAGAAATTTGAACCTTCTGCAACTGAAAATGTAGCCCCAAACTTTGAATTGCTTGTTCAGCTGCCGTGTCAGATGGGTAGTGTGGGATAGAAGCACACATCATCTTCTGTCAGTGTGGGAGGCTCCCGTGGCAAGGTGGACAGGATGCTTCGGGTGGGACAGCTTGGAAAGGCTCCCCAGAGCTCAATCCACATGTGCTGTTAGTCACTGCCTGTCCTTTACTCAGGCATGAGTTTCAGGCTGGGTGCTGTAGCTCACAGTCTGACCCCAGATGTGTATTAATTATTTATTTTCCTCCACGCGCTGGCAGATGGTTGGAAGAAGAGTCTGCCAAGCATAGTGCATGCTTGAGGGCAGTGATTTTGAGACACGTTGTTGAGATTATCTGGTGTTTCACATTTTCTGTAATTTAGTTTGTGTGTGTGTGAAGGGAGTATTTAAAACTTGCAGACAATAGTTTGCTGGGTTGCAGGGAATGAAACCCCTAATGAATAGTCCATTGTTTACATGCATTTGAGGCTGTTTCTTTGCTGAATTAGTGCCATGAAACATAGCTGCAACTCTGTTGTTTTTGACTCCCCTCTCCTCACCCATCCCCCTTCCTATTCCTTATGGTTGCTAAATCCTGCTGTTATCTTCTCTACATAAGTTTCCAAGCTTCCTTCTCTCCTCTTGATTTTCTTCTGCTTACACTCCTTGTCCAAACTGGGTCATCTTTTGCTTCTAGTGTGGTAAATTTTCCCATCCTTGGCCTCTTGGACTCACACTTCAGTCCTTATTATTTTTATCCAGATGAATGTGGGAAAAGAAAAAAAAAAAAGCGCCCAAACTGTTTTCTGCCATAATCAGGTCTAGATCCCCCTCTCCCCGTTGCCTTTCCCTCCCCACCTCCTTGTTTTGGAGGCCTTTCTGTGCCAGTTTGCAGCTGTGTATATATAGAACTGTTTTATTTGCCTGCAAGCCCCCTGCCCAATTTCTAGCTCTTATTTTCCTCTCCATTCAGGAGGCTTCCTCCCTTGCTCTGTCTGTACTGCTCCATGCTCTGATCTCTGTGCCTTCTTCTGGTGACCCCTAAAATTCGAGGTAGCTCCCCTTTCCCTGTCTTTAAACAGATAAGTGGCTGGTTGGCAAACTTGTAAGCTTTTTTTTTTTCTGTACTCTGGTTTGTAGATGGCCCCTTTTTTTTGTGTTGCTAATTGATGCTGTGTAGCTGTTTACCTGCGTGACTCGCTGGAGTGATTGCTCAGACTGATGCATACCACTGGAACGGTTTCTTTTCTCTCCAGCCCTGATTTATAGATAACTGGAAAAAACAATTCTTGGCTCCCCTGTTCTGAAAACTATTACACCACAGAAAAACTCATTACATGAACACAGCACCTGATATAAAGAAGCTCCATTCGGTTTTCTGGTTTTCCCCATTAAAAAAAAAGCTTCCCTTTGTTATTGAAACTATAATTCCCCTCAAATTATATTTAAGGCATGTAGGCACCAAGGCTTGCCTGCTCTTCTAGGAGTTCCTGGAAATGGCGACTGAGGAGTTTTTCATAATCAGTAGAGGGAATGGGGTATTTTGGAGAGGTTTTGTTTGTTTTCTGGATAGGCATTGCGGGCATCTCACATAATACAAACCAACCACAGCTCTGTCAGGCTCGTGTATGCCAGCAGAAGTGCTAGGACATGTATCTGCAGAGAATGCCCTATGGATGAAGGGGTTGGGAGGGTTGGAAAGCCCCCAAGATTTCAGGAAAGTAGGTACAGACCAACTGAGAGTCTCCTTTAATTAAAGGAGTGCTGTGCATTGTGCAAATCGAGTGCATTTGCTTCCCTTTTCTTCACAACCTCGGTGGGATGCCCTCTGGACTGCAACTTCAGGGCAATGCTGTAAATTTTGAAATACTGTTTGTTTGTGTAGGACAGTGCTGCTGTCCTTTTGGGTCAGCAGAGCTGCTCTAAAATATGGCAAAATCATCAAGTGACAAGCAAACCGACCATGCTTCAGCCTAACGCCAAAGAGAATCCTGCAAGAGGGAGAATTAGCAGTGAAAATTTACCCTGTTGCTACGGAGCTCATTTGGTTGCATATATCGTGTCAGAGTGGAATGATTGAAGAAATACTCAGCTCGGCAAAGGAACATTTGTGCCAGTTACAGGGCAGCTTCTACGTGCATAAAACCTGAGACACCTGGCAGTGGTGCTGGACAGGTTGTTTTTGAATGAATGTGCTTGTTGGAAAGCAGGGGAGGAGTGGAATGCCTTTGTGTCTTTAAAGCATTTCTCCTTTTGATGCCATATACTGGTAAGGAAACCAGATTTTGGGGACACGTTAGTTCTGTAAGCAGCAAGAGTTTCTGCTTCCTGCAGAGGGGATGCCTTCTCCTTCTTAATTCCACTCCAGATTGATGTTAAGGTCCTGCGGCGGTGGCACTGCTTTTGTTTTGGCCTCTTACTTCCCTCTAAAAACACGGAGCCAATACATAGAACATAAGATCCATCCCTGGCTTTCTTGCAACAATTTGCTCCTCTTCCCGCCTCCATCACTAGACATTCCTCCCAAACCAAACCCCTGTAGCCCAGAAATAGGTCACACCCCACCACCTGGACAGCAGTCATGGCTTGCGTCATCGCTTGGTGTGACGTTGGCGAGCGCTCGGCAAGCAGGACCGGCTTCTTCAGGGAGCAGGATGTGAGAACGCCCCTCGTGATACTTCCAGATGGGCCTTGGGAGGTAACGGGGGAGAGGACACTGTTTACACAGGGGGGGAAAAAAAAGGAGGAGGTATAAGCTAACTTGATCAGCGCACAGATTTTCTGCCGGTTGGTTTGGATGATTTATAATGGTATACAGAGCTTTGTCACCTTTATGCTGACTTGTTCCACTGCTGCCCAGAGGTCAGCCCGCTGGCCTGTAAAAAATGAATTGTCGATCTCTGTGGCTTTTCCTGGTGGCCACAATCCTGGGGCTGTTGTCAGTCCTGCTGTTGAGCTCAGCTGGGGGCTGGAGGGGGCTGCCCAGGATACTCGCTCAGCCTCTCAGCACTGGTGATTTCATTTTGGACATCCCTGTAAAGTGACCCCACGCAGGGCACATCCAAATCTCCTTCTTAGCTAGTGGGTAGAGGAGCAGTAATGCCAGCAGTTGGACTGGTAGCCTTTGCTCAGGAATGCGATTTCTTGTTGAAGCGGTTACTTTGGGAAGCTCACAGGAAAGGAGCCCGCTTCCATTTTTCTTCCGATTATTTCAGCTGCTGCGAAAGGTTAGCTGCACAGGGGATGGACGCAATGGAATGAGCAGCAGAGACAGAGGTATCTGCGAGCATGTGATCATTTTCATAGGACATGTACGTTGTGCTTCTTCCTGAGAAATGCTGAGAACAAATTGTCATAGAAATGCAAAATACAGTCAGTCTGTTTTGGGCTGAGGCAAGAAATGAGGGCCCTATAGCCTGGAGAGATGTGTATGAATCTGCGTGGGGAAAATGCACCCTAATTAGATGGGTTGACAGATCCTGTTTCTCCTGCTCCTTCCGCAGTTTGCAGCATTCAGTCTAGGAAACGCCTCCCAGATTCGCCCACCACTGCCCTTACGGAAGGCCTGGCACACTCACCCAGAGTCCTCCATTCCGTGTGGCTGGATGTCACTGAGACCTGGATCGTGACCTGTTTGGCTGGACGGACGACTTCAGCCTGGGAGGGGAGCCCAGCACATCCCCTGCCCTCTGCACACCGTGTTCTTTAATGCTCCTTCCCGGCAGCTGGCTGGGCTTTGGCGTGGAGAGGACGGCGCCTGTCCCGGCGGGGCCTGGCCGGGTGCTGGGGCTGCGCCTGTGCCAGGGGCCGCGTCCCCTCCTCTCGCGCTGGGGAGCTTGTGGTGCTGCTGTGCTGAGCACTGCTGCTCTGAAAGTTGCTTAATAGACATGCTAGACTCTATCTTGACAATACACCCTTTTCTGGAGAGAAATGAGAAGTTTCAATTTCAGTCACTAGCCTGTTTTTCATTGACCTGTTTTAGTCAGCAAGTCATGGCTTTACTGTGCCACTCTCTCAAACTGCCACTCATGAGCCTAACGAGATGGTGGAGCAAAACTCCTGTCCTCTGCAGAAAATGCAAAGAGAGAAGAGACAGTTTTACCCCAAACGTTAGAGGAGACTCGGTCAAATTAACGCTACAGTAAATGTAAAATATTTTTAATTTACGGAGTACTTTAAGCCCCAGTTGGGGTGGCGAGGGGGGCAAAGGGGGGAAGGGTTTGGAGTGAAGTTAATAAACCTTTTAAAACTTTTGACTGAATCTTTTATTCAGTGTTTGTATAACTCAGTTATCTGCTAGTTAATACCAGTATTTTTGATACCTCTCCAGAGCCAATACACGACAAACCTTCAGCCCTGTTGGGTATTTGTGCTACAGCATATTTAATAGCCATGACAACAATTCAACAATTGTATAGAAGCCTCCCCTCCCTGTCTGAGTGTTGCAGGCACCAGAGTGTCTCCATTGGAAAACCCCTAAACATACAGTTTCAGCCAAAACTGGTTTAATGATAGTCTACTGAGAGCTTGACAGGCTTTTTTTTTTTTTTTAAAAAAAAAAAAAAAAAAAAAAAAA
>VZTA01027081.1:698231-713043 GCA_013398855.1 Mohoua ochrocephala
TTATTTTCAGTTTCGTGGAGGTTTGAGAGTTTTTTTTTTTTTTTAAAAAGAAAGAAAAAAAAAAAGAAAAGGGGGCACTTTTTTCCCTCCCCCCCTCCCCAATTTTTTTCTTAACTTCTTCGCTGCTTTTGTGAAAGCTGCCGCTGTAAAACACAAGGCAAATTAAAAAAATAAATTGCTTTAAATTGCTTAACAGGCTTGATGAGACAAAGCCTGGTGTGTTGGAGTGGCTGCAGGGAGCTTTGCGGCTGCTTTTGTATGATTTCAGAGGTGAATTTAGATGGCTGGAAGATAGATGGGTGCCAGATGCAGTTTGACACAGATTCCGGCAGCTGCTCCTGCGCGAGGTTTCATTAGTGGTGAGTTAGCGAGCAGCAGAGCGCCGGCGAGGCCCCCAACGCTGCGCTGACAGCGAGAGCGCTGAAACAATACAATATTCGCTAAGTGATTTTAATCTGGGAGATTAAATGACACCCAGTTGGTTTCCCGACTTAGAAAGCCAACGCAGTATAAAGCTGTTCGTGGCACTCACTCTACCCAGGCCCTTGTCACACGTATTTACATTGAGAGTGCTTTCCTGACCCCCTCATCCTGAAATGGGAAGAGAAGGGTTGATTTTGTGTCGCAGACATATTTTTCCATCCTAACTGTATAATGTGCTTTTAACTACAACAGGAAACATTGGCCTCACTTCAACAAATGCTTACATTGGACCGAAGTGCTCGCGTGCTCCTGCTAAGCACAGGAGAAACTGTTTCAAAGATTAGGGCCACGGTCTGTAAAGTGAACGGCTTCCTTTTTAATAGATGGGCAAGTCCCAAAATCAGGAAGCAGTCAGTATTTACGGGCTTGGGCAATTGGGTTTGGTTTTAAATAGATCAGTGTACTACAGTGGATGACTTGATAGAAATGGTGGAGGAGCTGCTGTTCTCCAGGCAGATGGAGTTTTATTTGTGGAGAAACACTAAAGATTAGGACTTGGTGAAGGGAGAGAAAATGTAATCAAACTTATTTGCAATACAACCCAGGCTGACTTCAAGATTCTTCTAGGGGGACTTCATGGGCTGTATTTTGGGAGCCCTCGCTGTGGCACACTTACTATGTGGTTATTCAGGCTTTCTATAAACTTTGTGTATCTCTAATTGCTTCAGCAAGTAAATCCCTGACTAGGAAAAAAAAAAGATTTTTCCTCTGATAGTTGGGGGAAAGTACGTAGGGAAGCAAACAAACAAAATCTCTTTTCTTTCACATGTGCCACCTGAATTTTGCCTTTACATATTTAACTGCTAATGTCAGAATACTCTGTTCACTTTGAGTCATTTACTATCCTCACAGTAAGCAGACAAACTAGCTTTATTTTTTTCCCCTCCAAAAAATATGTGAGTTGGATGTGTATGGGCTGCTGTCTTTGGATCACAACCGTTGTTTGTTTGTGCATGTTGCAATTCTGTTTCTAGATGCCTTTGGTAAATACCCCATGCATGGCTTCAATTAAGCTTTCTATATTGAGAAAGTATGCCTTAATTTATCAGGTTAAAGATATCTCTGTTACATCAATTTGTTCACAGTGTGTTGTGACCTAATCAACTAGGGATGTAAGCCATTTCATGAGGAGTAATTACTCAACAACAAAAAATGTCTCTCTTTCCTAATAGCTGTGAGTGAGTTGGCTAATTGGAATCCATTTTGGTAGTGGCAGGTCAGCAATCAGGAGGTGGCTTTCCTGGCTGGCTTCTAGGTGGGAGGGAGAAGGCGGCAGCAGCAGAGACACGGAGCTGTGCTTTCCTGAGGTCACTGGGAGAGCTTCTCCCCATTGGATCGATGTCCCACGTGCTGGGATCGGGGTGCCCTTGCGCTCCCCTTTACCACCGATGCTGTGACACTTTGGTCAGAACCCTTTCCTGGATATTTTTGAGGGAAAGAATTCATGAGTGGGTTGGAAATGACAGATCTTCTTTCAAGACTTGCAAAAGAGTTCTGGTGTTGTTATTGTTAGTGGGGGCAGGGGGCTGCAGTGATGCTCCCATGTGACAAATCTCCATGGCCTGGCTAGGCCTTGGTCAGGAGATGATGTGAAGTTTAGGGGTGATGGCTCGTTACGTCTCTACTCAGATTAACTTATGACAGTGACAGAGCAATTTTTGCTTTGAGTGCTGCATCACTTAGGAGCATGAGCTGCCAGTCCTGCTAGGGGTGTCATGCAGAGGCATCCTTTAGGTGACCCCACTGGTTGCTGTCCTGTTTTTCTGCTTGATAGATCATTGAGGTGCATTCTGGTTTTTTATTTTCTTTTTTTTCCCTCCCCTCCTTGGCTTCAAACCTTGCTGAGAGGGAGGTGGAGAGGAAAATCCTCATGAATTAACATTATTTCCCTGGTGGGCTTTGCTGCCATTTTATCTAATTACGCCTGCTGTTTTCCAGATCACATTGTAAGCATTTGCATGAAGGGGCTTTCACTTACCTCCTCAAGTAAATTAAATAACAGCCCTTAGGCTGGGCTGACAGCATAATGCATTTTCATGTGGGAGATCAACAGCTCCCATACCTTGAGATGGGAAATGCTGAAATGACAGGGAAGCTCTGTGCTTTTGTCTCGAATTAGGGCAACTAGACGGAGTTAGGGCCTCTTTGAAAATGCCTGCTACTGGCTCTGGTGGCGTGTAGGGATCGGTAGGAAGAGAGGGGCACATAGGAATGTGCAGAGGGCCACAGAGAACAGACTCACGAGGATCCAGGAGCTACGTGCAAGATGTGCAGGAAAGCCGGGGAAAGCAAGCCTGTTGTCAGCAGGTGGAAATGCACAGCCCTATTGGAAAGCGTGAAGGGATCTGCAAACTGTGGAAGCCACAGACATAAAGCAAATGAGAGGTGTAGGCCCTGCCCTGAGGATGTTTACAGCATGACTTCGTGGATGAGGAAGGCTGGACTTCTGCGGAGCGCTCTGGAAATCAAAACACACGGCCTTGACTTTCATTTCCACAATAAGCCAGCCCGTAGTTTCCCTGTGCTTCATTTCTTCAATTTGCAAAATGAGGCAGTAGCCCGTCTGCTGAAATGACAGTCCGCTGCCTTCCTGGCCTGACCCGTTACTCCCAATGAGTATCCAGCCCCGGGAATTATCCTCCTCCAAATGTTTCAGAGCTCCTAGAGCCCTTCATGATACCAGCCTCATGGGATGGTCTGGTCCCTTCCCAGTCATGTGTGCTATACATGAGAAATGTAGATCAGCCCTTCCCTGGCTGTGGTCACTCCTTCATTCCTTTGATATAGTTGGGAGCTTCTGAGGAGGAGAATGGATTGGGAACAAATGACCATGAGGAAATATATTCATTCAGCTCTTGATCAGACCAGGCTTCTCCTGGCAGAAAAGAGGATGTTGATGGGAAGGCAGAGAGATGAACTCCACCTCCCCCAAACATTAGGCTTGGACAAGCCTGGGGTAGCCCAAAATTCTGGTGTCCTCTTGGGCTCTTTCTTTACAGGACCTGAAGTGGGGACGTGCCAGCAAGTGGGCTGGTGAGCTGCACAGCCACACCGAGTCAGCACTTAGGGGGTGAGGAAGAGGAGGAGATGGACCTCTACATCAGGGAGGGAATTTAGTCTCTACTCTGGCACGCTCATGTTGGTCATGAATGGGGGTCAGCAACAGGAGAGGCTGCTGAGCTCGGGAGGGTGTGCCTGCCTTATGCAAAGATCCCACCCCACAGATGTGTCACGTGAAGGGAGAAAGGTGATATGTGTCCATTTAGTTCACTCTGACTCTGTGGTGACAATGACCCTCTCAGTATTACACCTGTAACATTGAAGTACCTTCTAGCTTTTGGTGCTAATTCCCTTTATCCTGTGTCATTGGTTAGGGATTAAGGAAATCATGCAGATCACTATGATCTGCTTGAAGGAGTCTGCAGTGACTCGCTTTTGTCTGGGGATCTTTGCTGAAGAAATGCGATGTACTTGTTTTTCTTTAGAAAATTGAGTTTTCTGTTCCATCAAAACGTAGTTCCAGGTTGAAGGTGGAGGACAGCTAGAAATGTTAGTGTGGTGAGGGTGCAAACACCTTTTAACTTACGTGTTAAAGCATCTTGGCTCTTCTGAGTAACTAGAGAACTACTTTCTGATGCATTTCTGTGTCTGAGATGAATTTTGAATGCCAGCGAGATAATGAGATTTATCAAATAAAAAGCCTGTCTTTCACTTTGTTCGAGCTTGGCCTCATGCCTCAAATACATGGAGTTTAGCTCAGAAGCAGCTTGTAATTTGTATCACAAAACCACCGTGTGTAATTCATGATGGATGGTGGCCACTGGGTGCGGGAGGTTTGCAGTTGGGACGTGCTGACGGCTCCCGCTGACATTTGTGCCTGGTCAAAGTGACTGCAAAGGGCAGGGGACCGGCGAATGGTCACCGAGAGGCTGAGGAGGTGCTTGCCTTTATAAATCAGGGATTCAGGTTTAGTGTCAATCACTTGTTAGCATGAACTTGCAGGATATTCACAATGCAAGACACAGTGCTGCTTTTAACGTGTATGGGGAGATGATTCAGGGCTGATACAGCTGCTTCAGTGATCTGGTAGTATACATCCCATTATCATTATTCACTCACATTATTCACTGTTAGAAAGCTTTCTAACAATTCATGATATTTCTCAAGCTCTCATCCCCTCCTCTCTCTTTCTAAAAAAACTAATTTAATTTTATTATTATTATTATTCAGATTCCTGCTGTACACATCCCCCAAGCAGGTGGGAGGGGGAGTTGGTGGGTGATGACTTGGCTTTGTTGGAACTTCACTTAATGCAGGGTGGGGGCAGAGAAAATGAAGCTAAATTACGCAGATCCTGAAGGCACAGCTAGTGCACTGCATCACTTGTGAGCATGACTAGAACTGAAAATGAATCACAGCCTTGTTAGACACTGTATGTGTCAGTGCATGTGGGCAGAAATATCATTCAGCGAGAGAGAGAAAAAGACAGAGAGACTACATCTTTTAAAGTGTGCTGGTCCCGCTGAAATCGCTGTAGTATCTAACCTAATGGGTGAGAGCTGGGGAACAGTGGGACAGCTGCTCTAGGATACTTTACCTCATCGATTTTTATTCCTTTCTGAAAGTTCAGAAGGAGTCTAGATTTGTCAGCAGTGACTTTTGTTTTCTAAACAAGAAAATGCTATAATTGCAAGCTCAGGTTTGAACCCACTGTCGAGGACTTTAAAATACAGCCACCCATTAGGGGCTGGATTTGAATGCGGAGTTGCTTCAGCCTGTGCGCTCGTTGCGCGTTAGGAAGCAAATGTGATTTGCTCTTCGTGTAAACTTTTGATGGTGGCATGTGCACACGAACACACAGTACACACGTGCACACTGAGCCAGTTCACATATTCCAGATCCAAAAACCCAGCTCGGAACTGTAACCCTGGTTCTTGCAGCTGTATAATTCAAACGGGGCCTGTTTCTAGAATGGAAATTGGTTTCGCGGTTCGGTCGCGATGTGACGGAGCCACGTCAGGTGATTTGATGGAGAGATGCTGGAATCAGCCGGCCACTAAAATCTGCTGTATCTGTGCTTGTGTTCCAGAAGATACCTGCCACAAGTGATAGCAATGTTCCTAAAGAAGTTCTCCCACCTCCTGCAGAGACCTATCCATAGCATCCAACAAGCAGCAGCCATCTTAAAATTCCCCCCTTGCCACACTAAAACCACACTTTTTTGAAGCCAGATGGAATCAACCAGTGTATTCTTTAAGAGATTTTAGTGGTGCATTTTTGAATGTTGTGCTTGGTGGCTGTGCTCAGTCATCGGCCTGTGACGTGTTGTATAATTTAAAAGCTGATGATTCTAGACACTAGCCTGAGTTTTTACAAAGTGGCTAGAGATGTGTCGTTTCTCCTTTGTCCCCCTCCCACAGACCAGGTGCTTTGTACTTTCTGAACATGCAGTGGTTTTTGAACGTTGTGAAGGATGTAAACTGCAGCTGAGAACACAACAGTGCACCTCACCCTGCCAAAAGAAAAAAAAGAAAAAAGAAAAAAGATAAAAACCCCACCATCAGTAGCTTTTAAAAATCCTGGTCATCATGTGGCATTCCTAGAATGTCCGTACTTAGTAAATGAAAGAGGGAAAATGGGAATAGCTTGTGGTTTTCTGACTCTTAATGTGACTTTTTTGGGAGAAAGGCAAGGAAGGGATCCGTACTTGCGACAAGTTAAAAATAAGTTTTAATTACTTAGAGTAAGAACATGTTCTGAAAAGTAAAGATTTTGGACTTAATGTGCATGGAACAAAAGGCCGTTGTGAGCTATGTACGAGAGTTGCTGCGAGTTTGTATTCTGCCCTTTTTTTTCTGTGGGAGTTATTTCCTGTTGTTGACTAGAGTTCTTTATTTAGAACCACCTAGCTACTGAATGACGGCTCGCTTGCAAGAAGAAAAAGTGTGATTAAAACTTGCTGAGGCTTATTCCAAAATCTCCCCACTTCCATTTATTTAAGGGGAATCTTCGCTAAATGAAAGAAAGTAAAGTTCAAAACAATAAATGCATTTCCTTCTCATTGTTGTGCCCACATCAGCTGTGGCAGCTAGCAAAAAGATCTTGGGAGGCTGAGGTCTTTCACCTGAACATCTCACGGAAGGCAGTGTTTCTCTAACACAGGTGATTTGGTTTAGGTTATTCTGGTTTTAAAACCAAAACAGACCAATCAAATGCCAGGCCTCCCTTTCTGCTGGCAGGAGTAATGCACTGAGGTTCTCGGGGGCAGCTCTTTCTATGAACCCCACAACTCGAGTGAGGAGCGGGCACTTGCACTTCCCCAGCTGCTCAGAGAAGAAAGAGTTTCTTTTGAAGAGCACTGCCAGCAAAAAGAGGTTTCTGTTTGCTGACCTGCTTGGGAATAGTATTTGGGTATGTGTGTGGAGTCACATTATCAGCACTTTGACATCTGCCTAATTTCTTTTGTTCTTATGGCAGGGGCTGAACATCCAGCAAGAGTAAAGTTAGCAGAAGAGCAGATTCAGAGGGGGGGGGAAAAAAAGAAAAAGAGAAAAAGATTTAACATGAAGGTTAACTCTACTGTAGGTAGTAAGTAAGCAAGCGGAGTAATTGGGTTTATTATTTTTTGCTTAGCAGGAATCGCACTAGGAATGTCCCCTGGGTGTGGATGATTAGAAAATGCAGTGGGGCATGAGTGATAGCAGATGGACAATCATCCCTCCGTGGCTCGGCTGGCCCCTCGCTGTGAGCCTCTTGCAGAGGGTGCCTCTTTCTGCTCAGCTCTTGCCAAAGGGCTGGTGCCTTTCTCTGCACTGCCTGGGGCTGGCTGCTCTGGGTGGGCAGGTGCTTCACTCTACAGACAGGAGTTGTGGCTCAGTCGTTGGCACCTTCCCTTCTACAAAGGAATCTGATAGAAACTGATTTGTGAAGTTGAACCTCTGTAGGAAAGTGGATCTTTGTGAAAGAGAGAGGGGTTTGGGAGCCTTCTGCCCATCCCTTCTGTGCTGGGAAAGCTTGTGGCTGGGAGAAGAAGCAGGGAAGGCCTCAGTGATACACCTCGCGTTATTTTCTTCTCCTGCTGCTGTCCAGTGGTCAAACAAGGGAAGACCCTGGACTCGGTAGCAGCACCATCAATGGGAATGCAGCTCTTCCTCCTTGTTTCTTGGGTCTGCTCCTTTCCCTTGACTTGTTCCCTCCTGTGCTCCAATTATGTCTCTGTTTTGCCCCCTCACAGAGGCTAAAATAAAAATAAAAGGGGAAAATTATTACTATTTGAGCAACCTGCTTATGGCTGTCACAGAAAACCATTATGGGCTTTAGGGAGCTGTGTGCCACATGCAGCATCTCCTTCCCTACCTCCATGCCATCCTTGCTCACGACATCTCTTTTTTCTTTCTGGTTTTTTTTCCCCTGCTGTTTTCTTTTGCACCCCTGCAAATGCCCACACATGCCACGTCATATGGGTGTGACCCGACAGGAGAGCTGCCCCTCCCCTCTTCCAGACCCCTGCCACATTTCAAGGGCATTAGCACCCCAGAGCCACTGAGGGAGGAAAGAGAGCATTAAGAGGTGTGAAAGGAAGGGGACTGTGTTGATAAATGGTGGATTTTCAGCTTTTTTTCTTTGTCCTGTTGGTAGAACCTAAATGCTGGGTGGGTTTGCAGTGATTTAGTGTTTCATCCTTGCTTGGGAATATTAATTAGGTGTAAACCTCTTTTAGCCTTTGGCTAATGGTCACTATAAATGAACAGCTTCCTTTAAAGTGGAAGAACATTAAAAAAAAGGTTAGAGGAGAACCTAAATTAATTTGCGCAGTTCCCTTTTTTCTTCAGAAAGATAAAATGCGTTTCTGACGGTTACGGGGTGGTTTTAGGTAGAGTTAAGAAATGCAGACATCACCCACAGTCTGTTTACCTGCATGTACAGTATGAGCTTCTGCTGACTCTTAGCCATGCTAGCACTAGGGAATGTAGAAAGACAAAATGAATCATTACCACAGGCATAGTCACTAAAAGCATCCGATGTACTCATTCAGTCTTTTTTTTTTTTTTTTTAAATCTCCTCTTTGCACATAATCTAAGGAGTCACACATTTTGTGAAGGGTTAAAACAGAAAGACTTGTGCCTTCACTGCATTGACTCAATGAGTTCAGTTCTATATGATCTTCAATTATTTGTAGAGGAACAGAATGGCAGTGGGAGTTAATGCTGCTACATTTGATGTTCTTGTGCTAGGTTTTCTGCCAGCTCTTTTTTTTTTTTTCTTCCTCTTCTAAATTTGGCCCTGCAGATTCAACTTCTGTTTTATTGGGGTTTGTTGGTTTTGGCTTTTTGCTTTTTTTTTTTTTTTTAAAAAAGAAGTGGTGTAGGTCACTCACTGTGTACTTAAAATTAGACCCTCAGAAACCTCTGTCTGAAAGGAGTACAGATAAACATCGTCTGTAAAGAATTTTGCACCTGGAACAGTCAGAGGAAGGATTTATCATTGCAAATTTGAATTATTTTGAAAATGCCTCTATCTCGGTAAGCATTCTTTGGCTTTAGAGGTTCTAAGAAGCTGCAGAAACTGGTTTTAAACAATAGGTCCAAGCCTCCAAAACTGCGTAGGAGCATTAATATGCTCTACAGGTTGTATTCCAGCCAGCAGAAGCAGCTATAGGTGAGTGCATTCGTTTGGATGTCCATGTATTAACTCATGTTTTCATATAAATAAGGATTGAAATAGCTTGCTGTTGGTTTGGTTCTTGGGGTTTTTTTCTGGTAGTGCATCTGAGCACAAACACATTAAACTCCAGTGACATGGTTTTAAGTCCTGCATAATGTATTGAAATGCTGTGTAACATCCTACATCGACGTTGTAGCCACAACACCATTCTGATTGTGCCCTCCCAGCCTCAAACTCATTGTAGCTGTTGTACAATGCTTTAATGCAGCCAATCTGAGCAGGAACATCCACTTCTAGAAGCCTCTGGTCACCCCACTGGTGGCCCCATTTGGTCTATCGAGCCTTTAGCATCTCAGCAGGGTTGAGCAGTGCTGAACATATTCCAACCTGCCTATGCAGCCAGGCCTCTTCCAGGTTTCAAGAGTGCTTAGGAAGAGCGTGGGGGCATCTGTGCTCCAGAAATGTGTAGCTCCACGGAGAGCTTTGTAGGAGTAGCTTTGCTTCAGGAAGGGTTTGTAGTCTGTGCAGCACTCAGGGTAAGCCAGAGCAGTAGAGCTGCTCTCCCCCGGTGAACAAGGAGCAGGTGGTCCCTCGGCACTGGGGACGTGGTGGCGACCTCTGTGCTGAAGTGTGTGTGGCTTGCGTGTTTGACAGCCCCACGTTGTTAAGATTTTCGGGCTCGTGTTGGGTTTGTGCTCAAGACTGGTGGGTGGCCCGAAGTCTTCTGGCTTGATTGCAGCGACATCTGTTTACACCAGTGGTTAATTAGACCTGAAGACTGGCCATCTCTCTATTTTTCCCCACCGTTTCTGTGTTTTTTCTTGATTAGCAGTATTCCCTCCTCGGCTCTAAAACAGAGCCTTTGGTTTTATCTGCAGATTTTTTTTTTTTTCCCTCTTGATCCACTGGCCCTGGTATGAGATGAATATCAGGACATCAGCGTAGCCTCTCTTCAAAAAAAGTAACCAAGTGTTCCAGAAAAGAATGACTTGTGCTTTTGATAGAGACTGCAGAGTGAGCACTGAAAGGGAAAGAAAAGCAGCCTGAAATTGTTTAAAACTCAGCTCAATGCAGAGTACAATTCACTGTGTCACAAGAAGCAGGATTGGAAAGGGGGAACTGTTTTAGGAGCCTGTGTGCCGTACAGGCAGTGCCAGTGTGAACAGCCTGGCCTGGGCCAGGAATGAGGCACATCTTGCAGGGGATGCAGCCTGACTGGGATTTGGAAAGGAACACGGATTTTTATAAAAAGGCAGAAAGATGTGAGGAGATGTACAGCAACGGTAGGCAGCCCGAACCTCTGTCAGAGGACGGTCTTTCAGCTGGAGCAAGGATGATGCACACCAACAGTCTCCAGAGGACTGGGAGTGCACAGGGAATTACAGAGGGAGGGAGTCATTGCCGTGCATGAGGAATGCAGCAAAACCTCCTCTGACTAAGCCAGCTAATGCACACTGCTTTTTTTTTTTCTTTCCTGATAATCCTGTTCCATAATATTTCCTTAATAATTTAGTATGTGAAGAGTAGCCCTTCTGAAAAGCATCTAACTCACCAAATCTTACTTTCAGATGAAACCTCGCTACCCCTGTCGTTCGCACGCGCTGGGGATTTTTATTGGGCATGGCTATTTGAGAGCTATCCTGGAGTTAAGGGTTGGGTTTTTTTCCTTAATTACTTAATGAATTTACCATGTGGCACAACCCTTGGTACTGCCAAGCAATAGCTTTCTATTACTAGACTGTACAGGCCTGATCCTGTGTTACCAAAGCCAAAAGCAGTATTTGGGAACCGACGTTGTCGTCAAAATCTGTAGGAAGCTTAGAATAACTATACAAAAGGGGTTAGTTGCACTCGGAATATTGATTCATGAGCTCCCTGGTTTTTTGCATCGCTGTTCATTTTACCCAAAGAAGATCAACTGCCCAACTGGACATATAATATATGATACTGCATTAGAACTAAGGCTGCATTTGGTCATACTCATTAATTAAACTGATTTCTCCTGTAGGGTTTTTTTTCCTAGAGAACTAACTGAGAATGATAATTAAGCATATTATGCATTCTAGGGAACAGTGTTTCTCCTACTGCCACAAAAACATTAAAGGAGAAAAATATGAACTAAAGCAGAAAATGAAGGGGGGAAAAAAGAGCTAAAATTGGAGTGAGAAGGGGTGGAGCATTCCTACCTTTGGTTTTTACTGACTCCTGTGCCTTGGGACACATGGGGCAGCCTTGTTAGAGTGGAAGAGTTGCACCAGGAAAAAAAGAAGAAAAAGCCATTGAAATCCCGAGCAAAGCAGCCCAGCTCCCAGGTGCAACTCCCTCCCTGCTCGTGTACAGGTGCAGACTGCAGTAATGAAGCACCCAAATTTTTTACTGAGGAATTTGGGTTTATTTGTGGCTGAGCCTTGCATGAGAAGGGTCCTGCTCTGAGAGGTCAGTACTGAGCCTGAACGGAGACAGCTCGAGGTGTGAGCAGCGTTTAATCGTGCCTTTGCTTGCAGCGTGCATTCTCTTTACCCAGGAGAGCCACGCTGCTCGCTGAGGAGCGCTGCTCGAGTGGAACGAGCAGCTCTGGCTGAAGGAAGGCCTTTTGTTTAGCTTTTCCCAAGTTACCGGTGCTGAGGGGGTCTTTATTTGCAAAAAGTTGTATGCTCTGGGGGCAGTATTAGGTGTTTGCCTGCCAGCTCCTGCATGCACCGAAGCAAAGACATCCAGGGAAGAAAATGAAGTTGTGTTGTACAGTTACCTGATGAAATCTCATAGTATTCATGTATACTGCAATCAGAAAGGAAAAGGCCAAGGATGCAATTAGAAGCATAGGAAGCAGTTCACTCCTTCTATTTTTAAAAAACGCAAAGGATGCCAACATTCCAGCACACCAAACTTTGCCACTCTCTCCTAATTAGCACACGTGCTGACGGGCAGATTACCTGGCAGTCTGTAGTGTTTCTAATGATTTGATTTACAAAGTCCAGTCCCCCTTCCCAATCTTCCCAGTCTTTGACTTCTGTGTGTTCATTTATTATCCTGTTCATGTATTTATCTTCAATGCAGGGGTGGTTTTTGAATGATCTTCATGAGACCTGGCCTCAATCAGACAGGCTTTGACCATCCTTGCTCAAAGCCAGGGCTGCACTCGGACTATGCCTGTAGCCCACGTCGGGTCGGTACTGCCGCAGAAAGACACAGCTCGGCTCCTTCTCTTTTAGCGTGTCGTCTTCACGTGTGAGCAGCTCAAGGGCCTGTGTCGAGGCTATGACTGCACCACTAAATCTGTGCTACTGCTCCCTGGGAAGCCCATGCATGCACGGTTCTGAAATGGGATGCATTTTGGGTGGCTCCTCCTTGCAGACGCTCAGACTTTTCCCCCCTCCGGCTCCCGCAGGCTCTGGAAACCTCTGCCGACACACTTCCTAGCGCAGCGTTTTGTGGCTCCGTTGCAGGCTGCTTCTCCGTGCTCACTGACGTGTTCGGGCAAACTGCATTTGGGTCTTGCAGACACCTTCTGGTCAGGCTGCTCCAGAGCTGCAGAGCAGCGTCTCGGCCAGAAAGGTCTCGCTCAATCAGGTGCGAGGCCATGTGAGGAGCAGTCGGCAGCGGGATTCTTCTCCTTGCGTAGCCCAATCTCGTCCCGCCGTGCTGGAGCCTGTGCTGTGCACGAAGCACAGGAAGGAGCTCTATTCATATCGATTCGTATCGTGACCTATGCTCAGCTGGGAGTGCTTCTGAGTGTGGATGCAGGTTGTACTAGTTGTGTTCGGAGGCACAATCTGAGTTACAGCGTGACTGTAAACTCCTGCCAAGAAAGACTCGGGAGAGTTACAGTAGGAAACAGAAGGGGCGGTGAGCTTTTTCTCATGCTGGTGTAAAATTGGAGCAACCGAGCAAAGTCAGAGGCATTTAAAACTCGGATGACACAGGCTCAGGCTTTTTACTGCCGAGCGTAACATGGCAAGATCAGGGCTGTGCATATCGGGCTGGAGCCCAGCTGCTTATTTAGCAAATGTTTGTGGTTCTGCCTCTGGTGCCGGCGATAGCGTGCACACACCCAGGCACGGGGACTGTAAACCTGCTGCGGACTTTGAGCTCCGGAAGGCAGGCGCTGCTCGGCTGGGCGCATCCACGGCGCAATTGCGCAAGGCCAGATCCCGCTGTGTTACAAATCTGGTGTAAAGGAGGGAGGAACGGGGCCCTGAAATTCAGAAAATCTGGCATGCAAAAAAACCCCAAACAACCCAGTCAACAATGTGCAAGTATTACAAATATTCTGTGTGGCTTTTGAGTAGGCAGAAGCCCACTGAACAGGTATCACTCAGGTCCTAAAGAAAATGGACCTTTCCCTATTATTTAGTGATTTTATTGTGGCACTGATAATTTCAGGAAGAGACTTGTTTCCCCCGGCAGAAGGACTAAATTTCAGTGCCTTGCTCCTGGAAAGTATCCAGCCAGGGAGGTTCTGGTTTTAATGTTTGCCAGCTCCTGGGCAATTCGCAAATCACTCGTCAAAATCTAGTAAACGGTTCGTGAATTGCTTTGCAGAGCTTGGATCTCCTCAAAAGAATGGCTGATAGCACGGGGGGAAAGGGAAAGGTGTGCTGAGGCCTCCGAACCGGCAAAATAAAACGCCCGTTTTTAGATCTGATGCCCTTTCCTCCCTTTTTGGTGAGTTCAGCAGAGTGCTCAGGTGCCGGTCCTGGTGTTTAAACATCAATTAGATGGGGCCTTTTCAATGATAATTTTAAGAATCCATCAAATCGGCACCTAATCTCCTTTTATTTTGGCAGATTCACTATTTTAATTGTTCGGTGTTGTTTTTCCTTTGTGGGTTTTTGTCAGATACAGTTTCCAGGGTAAGGAAACCTTTCTTCTAAAAGTATCCATCTTTTCCTTTTCGGTTTTCTAACTGGAAATGGAACTTAGTTTCTAGCAAGACCATCATCTTGATTGATCACAAATCATTACAGACCGTTTTGAGCATAATACTTAAACGAGTCGTGGTATTAATGACTAATAATCGCCTTTATATTAGGTCTTAAAGCTTTATTGTCCCGAAGTACAACCGGTTTAGTGGAACATGAAAGGCCGGAACGATCCGAGATGCCTGCTGGGGCTACAGCCAAAACTGTAAGGTGTTTGAATCGCCTTTAACAGCGCCGGCTGAGACTACAGCCCCTTTCCGAGCACAATCATTGAGGTGACTTAAAATAATCGTCTTCTTTCCAGATAGCGCCTGGTGCCGAGCGCTTCCCTCCTTCCCCCAAGTCTTCGCGCGCTCGAACATCTCCATTTGGCCTCATTTTTGTGCTTCGGTGGTATCTGCACAGCCCAAATTAGCAGCGAGGATTCCACGGACGGGGGCCGCCGCCTCCCTCGGCTCCCAGGTGAGGTCTCGGGGCGGGGGGCGGCAGGCAGCGCTCCGGGCTTTCTCCACATCCCCCCCCCCTCGCCCCCGCTCGCCCGCGCTTTGCTTGGCCGGGCCGGGGGCTGACCGGAGGTGCGGGGGCAGAATTTTGGGTTGTACCGGGACACCCCCGGGCCAGCCCCGGGCGGGGAGCAGGGCTGGCCGAGCCCCGTACCCCGGCCGGGTCCCTGCCACCGGATAGCAGGGATACTTGTCATATTTGCGGTCGGGGCGCGCTGGCACCCGCCTTTGTGCCGGCCC
>VZTA01027081.1:713633-723685 GCA_013398855.1 Mohoua ochrocephala
GGGGATCCTCCCCCTCTCCTCCGGGGTGGTTCGTGCTGAGATGAGCAGAGGAGGGAGAGCGGCGGAGTTGACCTTAAAATACGCCCCCTCCCCCGCCGATGCGAGGGGATCCCGAGCCGAAGCAGGTGCGGGTAGCTGGAATATACTTTTTTATCGAAGTGACTGTGCCGGCCCCGGTAGCGCGGCCGGTTGTGCTCTCCGGAGCCGGGCTCCCTCGGACGCCAGGAAAGCCGCGCCACCCCGGTAAGTTCGCGTGTGCGCCGGGGAGCCCCTGGAGCCGGGGGCTGCAGCCTTGCTCCGTTCTCCCAGCAAGAGCGGGGGCTTCGGGGAACCCCGAAAAGTGCGTGCCGTGGTGCCGGGAGAGCTAAAAGGGCCTGGGGGAGACTTTCACTCCGCTGTAGCAAAGCTGACATATGGCTGGGCAGGACCCGGCTGGCCCCGCTGCCTGGCCCTTTTCAGGGGTTGGTGTTAGGGCAGGGGATTAGCCTGTCTTTTCCCTGAGCAATAGCGCGCATGGGTCTTCCTTGGGAGCACCGCCAGCACGGAGAAACAGGCGCCTGGGGGGCTTTTGTGAGTTAGGTGGTTCATCTTGTGGAAGCGATGGCAAAAAAAATGTTTATTAGGGTTTTCTTTAGGGTGGATGAACGCTTGAAAAAAAAATCCTTTTGCGGTGCCACTTTGATTTAGAGCGGTTGGCTGCTTTACTCACATCAGGATCTGGAAAAAATAAGTTCTTCTTGAGCATGAAAATAGGAGTACAGTTACCTGCTGTCATTTCTTGCATTTTGTGAAGCACAGCTGGAAAACCCGGGGCCACTTTTGCTGGAAATCTATGGAGGGGTTTGTGTGCTGTCCAGCGGGCCCCTTGGTGGCTGATTTACAGCTGTGGGTCAGCTGCTGGTGTAAAATAAAGCGAATCTGCCCATTTTACTCCCTCCGGGGGGGGGGCTTGTCAGCTTCTTTACCCGAACTTCAGTGCAGCACGCCAGAGCTGTTGCGTGTGGCGGCGTGTGCTCAGACGGATCCAAGGCTCTCGGGAGCAGGAAAGTCCAGGCTTTTGCATCTGGTGCCTGGTGCAGTCATCAGGGTGACTCTCGCTGCTGTCAGTGGGTGCTGGATTTGGCCTCTGTAGAATGTGCTATTGCTCAAACAGCGGTGGGAGAGGGCTGGGCTGCCCCAAACACCAGTTTTATGCTTGTGTCTCTCAAATGAGTAAACACTTGCTATGTGTGTGAGTTCAAGCAATGCTTTCTGCCTTTTTTATTCTGATAATTTTAGGCATGCCCCTGCACAAGTGAAGGTTCCCGTGTCTTATGGACTTCTCAGAGGGCACAAAATTGACAGAGGCATCTCAGTTTGCATCTAAGGGCACAGGAAGCTTTCACATGATAAAACAAACTATAAAAATGAATTGTGTTTTCTTTAAAATGATTGCTCTAGGAATTAGCCAACTGATTTAGCAGGGTAAATTGAAAGTAGCCGTTTCTGGCTGAAGTTAAAATGCATGCATTTTTTACATAATAGGATGGTATCTTTGGACTCTGATTTGACATAATGAACCGGTGGTGGTGGTAGAGATAGGAGGAGGATTAGCAGTTTGCGCTGCTGGACAGGTATCCGAGAGCGTGTCCTTCGGAATGCCTCCATTGTTCAGACAAGTATTGCAGCATCCAATGTAACAGCTCCAGATATTCCTCCTCTCGTGACTGATCCTGCTTCCATTTAAGTTGGTAGCAGCAACCACCCACTCCTTTTCTGCAGGAACTGGATTGGACTGCTAACGAGTGAAGCTAGACTTTGTGCATATTAAAACACCGCTTTGATTTTTGTGTCAAGCTGATTTCTTTTTCTCTGAAGCTGATTGAAAACAAACAAAAAGAAACTTGATAGCCATAGGTCCTTCGGGTTTTGTCTGTAGATGAAGCAGTCTTAAAGAGCATTAAATACTTCTGTAGGTGCTGATTTATTAAGAGTTGTAATTGTGTTCCTTTATACACCTGCTCTTTTTAATGGGAAAGATGAAATAAAGAGTTTCACAGTGGAAATAATAACATAAATATAGCAAGTGCTCAAATTGTCTGCCTGAGAGGCATCAAGGACTTTGAGATAATGTCCTAATAGCAAGGAAACACTCAAATTTCGTATTCAAAAATTGTTTTTTTCGCTTCCATGAAGTACAGGAGATTTTATGCAATATCTAGTTTGAAGGATTTTGCCATCATTCACACAAGCTGCTTTTATTTTTTCAATAAATATTTCATTGGGAAAACATTTTTTTTTAGGAACTCTGACTTTTTTCACACTGATGTAAAGCACTCCTGGCACAGTTCATCTCTGGCAGTGCTAACACTAGACAGGTGATCCAAAGTACTTGTGACTATTTTTGCTTTTATGTAACATCTTAAAGTGTAATCTGTCAAACAAGGAGAATGCAGTACTTTGAAAGTGCAAGTAGTCTTCTGGTGATCTACTTCTTATAAGGGCCGGGTAGCAAGAGAGACACCTTCTTTTAACTCAGCTTTATAGCGTAACTGGCTCACAAGGAGACAGCTCCAGCTGCAGTGGTTCCTTAACATGCACACGAATCCGTGCCAGAAACAGCAGCTTTCGGTTACCAAGTCCAAAGATCAGGAGTGTTTCAAAGGAGAGAGCAAGGTCCAGCTTCAATGTAAGCAGGTTGGCACTAAGTACAGATCTTTAGTCTTGATGAATCTTTTGCTAATTAATGGTTTGTGGAAGATGAAATTTGCCAATCCGAGCACAGCACTCATTTTCTTCAGGGGTATATAATTGCACGTCTTCCACCACATCTTTTGATTTCTAAACTTTCATCAGTCAGAGAAACTGCTGTCATGAAGAGGTGCCTGTTTTCTATAAATGGAGAGAGACTCTCAACATGCGTTAGTTCTTTAATTCTTTTATAAACAGAGTCCATTTTTGTGTTTGCTGTAGTAGAGGCTTCAGGTTTGTTCAGCATTACCAATGCAAACACTATAACAAAAATAAGATAACAATGCTTGGCTGTTCAACACGAGTGGGGAAGGCAAGCCCCGTAAAGGCTGTGCTAACGTCGCTCTTGGGTGCGCTGAAGTCAAGCCCAAACTGAGGCCCAAAGCAAACGTGTGGCTGGGAGACAGTAGAGGTTTAGTGGGAGAAACAGGCTCGTGCGTGCCACAGCAGGGTCCCTGCCCTCTGTCTCATGGCTGTGTGGGTATTAAACTGTGTGTCACTGTGCAGAATAGAAACTGCACTGCCACCACGTTTGCCTCACCGATGGCTCCCGGTGAACGTGTCAGATGCTGGGTGTCATCGCCAAGCGGCCAGGAGGAGCTGTGAAGATGTGCTGGCTGGGACATTCCTCCGGCGCAAAGGGGATTTTCGGGGTGGGGAAGACCTGATTCGAGGGGCATTTCCGAGGGAGAGTTGGGGCAGTCTCCAGGGGCATTGGGTACAGTCTCATAGGTCTTCAGAAAAAGCTTTAAGCTGGGACTAGGAGCAGGAAGGCTTGAAAGGGCCAAAGAAACTGTCAAGTCACCAGAGAGCAAGTTTTTGGTTTTCCCGTGTCCCTTCTTTGAGGGTGGAGGCTCATCTAGCTCAGATGAGACAGCAGTCACCACCACATCAGAGGGACACTGGATTCAGGGTACTGCAGTGAAATTAAAACCGTGCTCAGAGTCCTGCGTTAGGCGAGGTCAGACCACTGAGGGGCCAGGTTTGGTACCCTCCTCAGCTTGGTACCAAAAGCCAGAGGTGTTGCCATAGAACGTCTGAAGTTCCCAACCTGTATAACATGATCAGTGTTTTGAGTACCAGTGGTTTTAAAGACAAATTTCTCCTTAATATCGCTCTGGAATTGAGTTTTAAGTGGCATTGAATGACGTGAGTCTCAGTCTGTGCAATTATTAGGAGTCAAAGCCTGTTTACTTTGCTTTCACACGAGTAAAGTGTATTGGATTTCATCTGACAGCTCTAACATCTAACTTTCCAGTGAAGTTAGAATAAAAATTGTATTCGTAATATAGTGGAATACAGAGAGAAGAGTTCAAACGTGGGTTGTTTTCTTTTAATGTTATTTTGAAAACTGGGCAGTATATGGAAGTTGCAGAAAAAAGAAGTTCCCTTTTTCAAGGAACCCTGAATTGGTGGAAAGATCTAAACTTGCCCTGATACTTCCTCAGATGTAACAATTAAAACTGTTTTCTTGATCCCAGATTTTCCACCCACACCAGAAACCCTTGTACTGTTTGAGCCACACTCACCTTTAATGGAAATGTGACAATTATTGGCTGTTTTCATACAGTTTCTTGTAGTAGCCTGTAACATTAGTCTTAAAAAACCCCTCCTGTCGTGCCAGGCAGGCAATAAGGTTGAGTGAACTGCGCTATAGCAAGAACCACCCATGATTGGAGGCAAACTATGCGGATATATGTTGGGGTGGAGGTTGAAAGGAGCGTGGAGGGCATATTTGAAGCAGACTGTGCAACTGCTATAGCAGGTCTGACTAGTTTGAGATGCCTAAAGGCAGCTTGTCTTAACTTCAGGTAGCTGCAAAATGAAGTTTTAAATCCTAATTCAGAAATACATCATCATCATCTTCCGGTGCCTCCACAAACTTTACTTTTCATGTGTTTTTACAGGTGCTCTTTCTCCCTTGGAAAAAAGCCTTTAGTAGGTACACATCCACGTGCACGCATATCATTTGCATATTTTTCAAATATACATTTCATCAAGATAGGAGACTAGCGTTTGTGTGCAAACCACAGTGGTTTTTTTGAGCAGTGGTGGTAACATTTTGCTTTCTCACTGCTCTGCGGGCCTTGTGTGAGACAAGCCACTCTATTTCAGCACTTTTGGCATGGCCTGATTTGCTGCGGGTCGGGTCTCGTGCCTGCTCCTGGCCTTGTGTCGGAGCGGTGCCTTAGGCTTTAGGAGCCTGCGCTGCGGTCGCAGGGATTTTGACCGGGGTACTTCCATGCTGGCTGTCCCAGGGGTCCAATAACCTGCTTGGGTTACCCTGCTGGGATCTGGCTCCCCCTTACCCCCTCCTGTTCCATCTGCTTGGCGAGATTGGCTCTTCTAAACAACCCTTCCACTTTCCTTCCCTAACTAAAGTGTTCCACAAATAGCTCGTGAATGAATAGAAGAGAGAGAATATTTTCTGTGTGTGTGACACACAGTGTCAAGCTTCCTGTCGCTGCTCTGCTTCCCCTTGCTGGCAGGGGGACACACGTGACATGTGTATGCTTGGACGGGGACTTTTCTTTCAATTGTGGGGAAAATCAGTATAATGCTATCATGGGTGAGGTGAATGGGTTGTGCCTGACTGAAATGAAGTTTAGGACATTCCGTTTCCTGAGCTGTTCTCCTTCTGTGTTTTCCACTCCCAATTTCCAAAGACTTAGTTTGTGGCTAAGTTCCTTTGTTCTATGTTGATTAACCTGTCCTAAACATGCTTCAAAATACAGATTTAATACACATGTTGTCAAAATATGCTGTTAAAAGGGTGTCTCCATCTAAGTTTAAATGACTTACTTGAAAATGTTTAAATTGCTTCACATAGAAGTGACGTGGGTCCCATAGTGGCTGTTTTAAACAACATCGCTTTGGTGTAGTACGTTTTATTGTGAAATCAAGCAGGTGCCACGAAAAATGGAATCTCTTTCGTGCCTAACTCATAGCTATTACAGGTTGAGAATAGTTCAGGGCTGGCCAAAGTTCCCTTTAATCAGTTTTCAGAAGGCTTCTTTGTAGGACATGGAAACATGCTGTATTTCGACAAATGCAAGAGCTTTAGTACGATGGACTGAAAGGCCAGCACTTATCGTCTTGCCCAACATCATTTAACACCATCTTAGCAAACTTTCATGTCAAATTTTAACTACCTTTTTTTTATTTGTTTTGTTTTCGCTGGTGGTGGAGAAATGTCCAACAACTTTTTCACCTCTTTAAGAGAAACTTGTAGAGTCCGTGGGCACTTTTTTATAGAATATATTTGTTTGCAGGGTTGTGTTCATTTCATTTAAGCAAAAATGTTGAAAACAACTCATGTGGCTGTTTAAGCTACTTTAAAAAATGCCAGGGAAACACCTTTCTTTTCTCCTCACTCTCAGTAGTGTGAAACTGGTTAGCAAATGAAATCTGCAGGCCAGAAACTAAAATGACTTGTCATTGCTGGGATTTGTATGGTGCATTTGCAGTATATATTTCTTCAGAGGGTTTTTTTTTTTTTCCTTTCTCCTCTTCTTCCCTCCTGCCATTCGCTGCTTTTCAGTTTGACTGTGATAATTTATTCAACACTGTTTTCAGAGCAATAACCTACTTTTTGGCAAACCATTCAGTTCTTTCTGTAGTGGGGTTGTTTTTTTCTCCCCCCATGTGTTTATTAAGGGTCTATGCCAAGGGGGAAAAACAAGGTATCTTTGGGGAAAAGATGCTACGATAGGATTCAAACAAGGTAATTATACATAGGTGAGAAAAACTCTCTCCCTTATTATCCACGAAGGGGTCTCGTCTCTGGTGGGTGCGCGCACAATTCCCGTTAACCTTTGCGGGAATTGCAGAGGTCGGTGGAGCTGGGTCTGCGGCGCTCGGTCCCCACGTACACTGGAAACACCAGGCAGCCCGCGACACGTGCGTGCCAGTAGAGATGTCTTGTACAACACCACACAATGTTGCCGTAATCCATTGTTCCGTGCGCCAGTGCAGGGGAGGAGGGATGCACAGCCGGGCTGGCTATTTCATCATTCTCCCTCAGAGCCTGACCAGTAGCATCTTGTCATTACAGGCGTGTAATTTTAGCAGTGAAAAGGGAGTGTGTGTTTCCCAGCCTGTGTCACTTTCTGGTGGCTGTTCTAGCTCTTTCAGATTGTTTTGAATTTCATTTACAAGTGAGGTGTCTCTTTTTAGACAGCACTTGCGCTGTGCCGATGCCTGCTGGCTCTGCAGTGGGAAGGAATGGAAGGCGCAGTCTTGGCTGAATTGGGCCCTGGAGCAGTACACAGCCATCTTAATTGCTGCTGCTCCACCTCTTGAAGAGATGATGGCTCTGGTTCTCCCAGCATGGAGCTGTGTGCACCGGCTCCAGTGTGGCTCCTTGTCCACTGACACGGGGATTCGTGGTGTCGTGGTCCTGCCTGTGGGACCGGCATCTCTTGCTTCCGTGCAAGGAGGCCTGGAGTGCTGCACTTCTGGGAAGAAACAGTGCTGTGGAGCAGGAAGAGCTTCTTGGCTGATCCCAGGGAGGCTCGTGTGTAGAAGCCCTCGCATATTTTTTGGGTGACAACAAGCAGAGTCTGCTGAATAATCAGCTAATCACGTAGTAAAGTCAGAGGATCTGGCCTGGTGCTGTGCCTGGTTTGCTTTACCGCAGCTCTGATTTCCTGCTGCCGATGCCCAGGTGTGCAAAGAGCTCCCAGTCCTTCAGCGGAGTGCTGAGCCCCTGCGTTCACAGCGCGATGGAACTCGATTCACACTTGGCAGGCCTGGCTGCTTCCTTAACACTGCCACACGGAGACCCAAATTTCTAAATAGCCTCAGCCCGGCTCTTTTTGGTGGCTCTTTGAAGCACAGAGCCCAGCTAAGCTGAACCCCAGGGAGGAGGGTCCTGGTGGTGGCTCGGGCACTGTTGTGAGTAGACGGCGTGTGCAGCCATTCTGGGGAAGGGCGTAAAGGAGATTTGGCACAGGGATGACCTGAGATGAGGGCAGCTTTGCCATCTTCTGGAAAATCTCTCTCCCCTCAGTAGGTAACCCTAACAAAGCATCTCCTGGCGGTGGAAGGGGGGACTCCTCCACCCTGATCTGGCTCAAAGCAGGTGGTTGGTGGTCAGTAGGGCCATGTCTGCACCAGGGCTGTGGCAGGGTTGGCAATCGTAGACAGTGTGATTCCTAAAGCTTCCAGTTAAGGACCAAAAAAGGGCAGGATGGGGGCTTGTTTGCATCTTCTGGGCACTGTTTTATAAGGAAGCACATGGGAAGTCCTGTCTGAAGCAAAACATGTGAGAATTCACATTTTGGCTTTGAGATCTTTGAGACAGAAATTAGTTCTGCTGGGCAATCCAAACCAGTTCTGTTTTCTTCCAGTAAAGACAACTGCCTTCCCCTATGTGAATATTGAATAAATGTTTTTTAACCCTGGCGTGTTACCCAGGTACATCCTCTCTCTTGCTTCGCACTGAAAAGGAGCTGTCAGAGTTTTTAAGGGCCTTTGCTCTTGCCTTCAGCCTCACAGTGGTTTGCAGTGTGCCTTGCTGACTTTCCATGCTCAGAACCTGTGCGGTCTTGTCCACCTTCTGGTTCTGCCAGGGCAGCCTTTAATGCTTTAACAAGCTAACAAGTGCTCCTCTGATTTAAACTTGTATTAACTTCTGCTGCCTTGATAGAATTCCTAATATTATAAACACCCTTAATAACATGGCTATAATCTAGAAAACCTGCTGTCCTTTTTCCAAACAATTACTTAATGAGGCAGTAATTTATTCTAAGCTATATTTATTGGACCCCATTCCAGCTTTATCAGAGGTACTCTGTTTGGATGTGTGCAGTTAGTCAAAAACATTAAAACTGCTCCACTTCTTCCAGGGGAACATGTTACATTTAGCAAACTGACAGCATTAGAAACTGTTTCCAATTTAATAGAAGCATATGTTTCCTGCAAGGCTTAACACACTGCAGAGTCAGAGATTGCCTTAGACTGCGGCTTTGCCTTTTTTTTTAGCGTGGTGAAAAGGAGCTGGAAACTGAAGGCAGAAGTGGAGTTTGTGTTTTTGGTTGTTTTGCAGAGATCCTTCTAGCAGGGCTTCGGCGGGCTGCAAGTTTAAGAAACTCTCAAGAAAGTGGTGTGGGCGGCGCACGCAGAGCTCTCGCTCCAAATGCAGTTTCTGATCATGAACAAACAGCAAGAGCTTGCTTTGCCCTCTGGGCCTCAAATAGTACAGTATGCAACAAGGGAGAGCAGGCAAGGCACGAGGATGGAAACAGTAGGATCAGATTACAGTTTCAAAATATCGCTGGAACACGTTGGCTGGCGTTACACTATTGACTGGCTTTATAATTGCATTGCTTATTTGCTAGGGAAGGCTTCACCTTACTTTCTGATTAACATGGACACTCCTTCGGGGACCGGGGGACTCCGGGCTCTGAGTATCAAAGGCAAACCCCGTGAGAGCTGCACGACTTCAGATGCTTCTCAAATGAGAGTCTGAGCTTCCTCTGTTGTCTCCTGTTTGCCAGAGGTTTCCTTGCACAGTCCCTAAGTAAGTCCTACTTAGATTAGCCTCTGAGAGTCACCCACGATGGTTTTTCTTCTTATTTTGATTTTAACTGGAGAGGAGAAAAGACCCCTGGTGTCACTCAGCTTGCTGGCTGCTCTTCACTCAGTGCGAAGTGCCTAAAGCAGGAGGCTAAGGCTGTGCTTCTTTAGGGAGAGAGAAGCTGCCTTTCTTGCTAAATGCAGGAGTGGGGTGCTGAGGAGCTTTACTTGCTTCTCTGTTTCTTCTGGAAGAGCTGAGGTTTACCCATCCACCACAGGGGATGGGGGAAGAGTTAGGTCCCTGTAAAATATGTGTGAGAAATACCTGCCACTTACTGCTGGCACTGACAGCCTTGCAGTGAAGACTTGCAAACATAAAAACAATCCCCTGTACTCTCTGGAAGCACAGAGCTACCCAGGAGGCCAATTTTTTTTATATATTCCAAAGGAGAGTTTTGTAANTTGAAGAGCTTATTAAACCATGCTCAGTTAAAAAAAAAAAAAAAAAAGGCCAGCCAGAATTAATGTAAAATGTGTCAGGGAAAACAAACCTTGTTAATGCAGAATGTCCGAGCACTGGCTCTGGAGAGGACAGAAACCCCTGCACAGCTCCGTTCCCTCTACCTCTCTTCAGGGGTTGTGAGATTTGTTTCCTAACTCACGTGTGACATGAGACACAGTTCTTACCAGGCAGCATTGTCAGGAGTCCTCTTTAGCCAGGCAACATGGAAGCAGTGCATTCCAACAAATAAGAAGTGCTTCAGGTCCCGAGAAGGCAGCCTTGTGGGAAAGAAAAAAAAAAA
>VZTA01027084.1:3671-19172 GCA_013398855.1 Mohoua ochrocephala
CCGGCCGCCCGTCCCTGGTGCCACCGGGCGCGGGCTCTACACGGTGGCCCCCAGCATGGCGTCTGTCCCCGTCAGGATCTCGTTCTGGTTGGAATCCAGTCCGAAGAATTTGACCTTGAGTCCGTCAACGGGGTGGACCACGGGCACCAGGGTGATTTTGGGGAAAGTCCTGGTGGCGAGCTCGAAGCGGCTGGTGCTGGCCAGCTCGATGGCCAGGGCCTTGAGGAAAAGCTTGGCCAGGTGCTTCCCCAGGCAGGTCCGTACGCCTCCTCCGAAGGGGAGGTAGTGGAACCTGCCGTCCTTGTCTTCGCTCCGGCCCTGCCCGAAGCGGTCGGGATCGAAGACGTCCACGTCCTTGAAGACGGGAGCCGTGTCGTGGGTGTCCCGGATGCTGTACATCACGCTCCAGCCCTTGGGGATTTGGAAACCCTGCGGGAGAGGCGGGAAGGGGTGGGGAGAAGAACGGAGCGGGGTCAGTCCTGCCGGAGAGGGAGAGGGAGCAGGGGAACGAACGAGAGAAAGGAATTTTGTTTTCCGTGGAATCGTGGAAAGGTTTGGGTTGAGGGGGACCTTAAACCCATCCTGTCCCGCCCCTTGGCGTGGGCAGGGACATCTTCCTCTATCCCAGGGTGCTCCAAGCCCCGTCCAGCCTTGGGCACTTCCAGGGATGTGGCATCAACAATCCCTGGGCAGTTTGCGCCGGGCCTCACCCCCCTCACGGTTTTCCTTGCTTATTCCCATTTCTTTTGGGTTTAGCACTCGAGTGTGATGCCGATTTAAAGGAAAACCAGAGAGCAGAGCACAAAGAGATGCAAATCCTGGCTCTGCTCCTCCCTCCATCCCAAGGATCCGTGCCACGATCCATCCCTTTATTTGGTTTGTGGTCGCTGGCACAAGGAGCTGCCCACCAGGAACCCCGTGGCGCTGAGCAGGGGAAGCAGCTTCCTCCCGTGCCGTGCCCCACACGCCAGCCAGCCCTTCCCCAGAGCATCCCAGAGGATCCCACAGCATCCCGGAGCATCCCACACCCCGCTGCCTGTCAGCACCACACACCCAACACCCACGTCAGGGCCCGGGCGATGAGAAACGGGGTGGATTTATCATCCCCTGAGCACTTTAAAAGGTCGCTGACTCAAACCATTGCATTAAGGAGGATTTACAGTGACAAGGCAGCTCCCGAGATTTTGTTTTGCTGGGAGGAAATTCCAGCCGTGGCGGTGACTAATCCGTCTGTCAGCCGGCAGCCTGGAGATGCCCTTTGCCGTAAACCTTTCCCCTGTCACACCCCGGCTCAGAATTCGGCGTCACTGTCACGAGCTGGGCTTTGAAGCATCACACCCGTCTGCCCTTTGGCAGCGCCAGCGCATCCCTCGCTCCCCATCCCATCGCCCTGCCGGATCCGGAGCAAATCCCATCGCCAGAATCACGGAATGCATTCGGCTGGAAAAGCCTTTGAGATCATCGAGTCCCACCTGTGACCTAACGCCGCCTCATCGACCAAACCGTGGCACCGAGCGCCACGTCCAGGCTTCGCTTAAACCCCTCCAGGGACGGTGACTCCGCCACCTCCCTGGGCAGCCCATTCCAGCGCCCAGCCACTCTTTCTGGGAAGAACTTCCTCCTAATATCCAGCCTAAACTTCCCCTGGCGCAGCTGTGTCCCTTTTTCCCGTCACTGGTCGCCCGGGGAGAAGGATTTAATCAGGCAGGACTTCATTTGCCCCCTCAGAGGTCTCCTCTAAGCCAGGCTTGAGCAAACTCGGCTGTTTCGGGGTGCTCAGGCTGCAGCACTACTCACGTCCAGCTCGAAGGTCTGCAGCACCGTCCGGTACCCGCCGGAGATGGGGGTGAAGAGGCGGAGCACCTCCTTGATGACGCAGTCCAGGTAGTGGAGGCCGTTGATGTTGTCCAGGCGCAGGGAGCCCTCGCAGATGCAGCCGTTGTGGAGGATCCCTTTGCTCCGCAGCTCCTCCCGCAGCTTCTCCAGCACCCGCGGGTGTTTGAGGAGCTGCATGATCAGGGAGGTGCTGGCGCTGGCCGTGGTGGCGTAGGCGGCGAAGATGAGCTCCAGGGTGCCGTCCTGGGGGACGAGAGAAGAGTGAGGGTGAGACAGAGAGGCCACGGGGTGTTTTTATTCCCAAAACTTTCCATCCTGACCTCAGAATCATGGGATGGTTTGGGTTGGAAGGGAACTTAAAGATCACCTCGTTTCAACCCCAGGGACACCTTCCACTATCCCAGGTTGCTCCAAGCCCTGTCCAACCCGGCCTTGGATGCTCCCAGGGATGGAGCAGCCACAACACCTCCCCAAAAGAGCTGCTCCGAAGATTTAAGATCCAAAGGGGCCGAGTGACCTGAGGAGGGGGTCACATCACAAAGCTGGGAGAGGGAAAAACGGAGTGGGACCTGCAAAGGGAGATGTTGGAGGGAGATGGATTCTCTCCGGAGAATTCCCACCCACCGGGATGGATGGAGGGAAATCTGGGCAGAGTTTGTGTCCGTCGTTAACGGCCTCGGACACTTCCGGAGATGGGGCAGCCACAGCTGGGTCACGTTTAACCGGAAGGTCACTCCTTGGACAGCCACCCCAGGGAGCTTCCCACAGAGCCTCCGAGGATCAGAAAGTCAGGACAAAAAACCCAGGAGATGGCTCCTGACGTGCCACGACCCAGCTGCAGGTAAGAACCTGCTGAGGGACCCCTGTGCCCGGCGAAGGAGGCACCAGGAAAAGCGGAAGGATCAAGGGATGAAGCCGATCGAGGCTGAACGCTCCCGTTGTGACCAGGGAGGTTCGAGTTGGATATCAGGAAAAATTTCTTTCCTGGAAGAGGAGCCAAGCGTTGGAAGAGGCTCCCCGGGACAGTGGTGGAGTCACCATCCCTGAAAACGTTCAAAAACTGAGCGGATGTGGCTCTTTGGGGTATGGTTTAGTGGGGTTTAATCCCGGAGGTGGGATTTGATGATTCCATGGAATGGAATTAATGATTCCATGGAACTGACATGTTCATCCCAAGGTTTGGTTTGTAGGAAGGGCTGGGCACAACCAGCAAATAAAGAAAGCACCTGGTTTGGATCCACCAGACCGGGATCTACCAACGCATCGTGGTCCCCCAGCTCTCACTGCTCATCTCAGGCCTGCCCCAAAAGCTCCTCCTTGGAGCATCCCACAGCTTTCCCTTCAGGAAGGCCCCGCCCTGAGCAGAACCATCTCAAGGCCACCCCAGGGAAGGGCTTTACCTTCAGCTCCTGCATGGTCAGCTCCTTGCCGTGCTCCTTCCCGCTCTCGATCAGGATGTCCAGGGCGTCGGCGTAGTCCTTGCCCTGCGTGTTCTGCAGCTTCTCCTGGATGGCTTTTTCCAGCCCCTTCTGCAGCGTCTCCCGGGCGCGGATTCCCTGTGGGAGCAGGAAGAGGTCAGACCACCCCACCAGCAGCACCTCGCCCATCCCAGGAGCTGCAGACGTGCTCGGGACAGGTCCAAGTCATAAAAGCAGAGGCTCAAAGAAGGGTGTGAAGATGTTGGAGGTGTCCCCCTGGGCAGGAGGAGTAAAGCCAGAGTGGGGGAGATCACAGGCGGAGTAATCAACACCTAGGTGTAAATGACGGCTCTGGGCTGGGAGCCCCTGTCCGGCACCGGTTCACAGCCCCCGGCTCCTCCTGGGATGGATGGAAATCCCTGGGAAAATCGTCTCTCAAAGGAAGGCCCATTCATCCCAAAGAATCCTCTTCCCGAGCAATTTGATCACCTGGTCCCCAGTAAAGCAATTCCAGTTGGGAGCGCAGCTGCTCGGGGCTAACCTGCTGCTGGGAACGATTCCGGGCTCCGAGGGGATGGAATCATTCCCATGGGCAAATAACAATAAAAAAAAAATTTGCAGGGATATCAGAGGGATAAATTTGGAACCCCTGTGTTTCTGTTCTCAAAATTCCCCGCGGGAAAAAAAATGTGGTTTTATGTCTATTTTTCGTTACGTTTTCATTTTGTGCCGCTGGTCAAAAAACCTGGAATGCTCCAGGAATTGTAAGGATCTGGTTTAGTTCTGGGAATTACAAGGATTTGTTTTAGTTCTGGGAATTGCAAGGAGGGAGGAAACTCCTGTTTCACTCCGAGGACAGGAGGGAATGAAAAGGAGAAGGGTCCCACGAACTAAAAAAATGCAGGAAAATCACCAAGTGAGGAAAAATATGAATTAAATCTGGGCAAGTCCTGACTATTTTCTGTTATCGAACCACTCTAATCACCAAGGAATGGATCTCCCTCTGTCTTCTCCACTAAACCAGGAATTGTGGCCCAAAATGGGCTCCTCGAGGTCAGAGGATGAGGAGAAATCATCAAGGAGGTAAAGGCGCGGATGAATCACCGCCCGTTAATTAATCGGCGGTAACGGGGTGGAGAACCCCACCCAAATCTCACCCTCCTGTAGCCGCTGAAGGGCAGATCCATGGGCAAGGAGAAGACGTTCTCCACGAACTGCTGGTAGACCTCGAAGAGGCGGCCGAGCTCCTCGTCCGGGATGCGGAACCCCAGCAGGACGCGGATGGCCATGCGGAACGTGAGCTTCTGCGCCTCGTGGTACACGTTGATGGACTCGGGGTCGCTGCTCCAGGCCCGGAGGGTGTCCTTGATCACCAGCTGGATCTTGGGCAGGTAACTCTCCAGCGCCTCATGGCTGAAAATCTTGGAGAAAACCTGCGGAAGACGACAAGGAGAGGTTTCTCCACCGCCCCAGCAGCCTCGGCTTTCTCCAAAGTCATCGCGTGTCCTACGCGGAGTTGTCGCCATCCCAAACTCTTCGTCCAGAATCACCGATTCCTAAAAAAGCTGCCCGAAAAATCAACTCCTCCCGAGATTCCTGCCACAACCATCGCAAGCGACAGGGAATAACGGAGCAAACCGGGGATGGGAGGGATTCCTCCATCCCACGTGTGGCAGGAGGGACAGATCCCAGGATCCCAGTCATGTTCATCCCAAGGTTTGGATGTCAATCATACACCTTTTCCACGGGGATTCTCCAGCCTCCAACACGGGCACACGGACAAACACCATGGGAAAACCCAACTCTCCCAACGGGAAGCATTGACAATTCCTCCCCACCTCTCTCTCTCTCTCTCCACCACCTTTTTTTTCTTTTTTTAATGGCTGTAAAACGAAGCAAAATAATTATTTTGGAGCCTTTAGGATCCCTGTGGAATCTGGCTGAACTCCGACAGGGGTTCAAGCGGGGAAGAGCCTCTGCACGTAGGCAGAGGCCGCGATCGCCCTCGGCTCATTTCCTTGGGAAACCAGGGAAAAGAAAAAAAACTCCTGATGTCAGCAGCCAGCGTTAATTTAAGCTCTGCGAGTAAACAGTGAGCAGGACTGGGCCTCCCCAGGTCCCCCACGCTAACGGCTCCTTACTCCGATTTTTTTCCTCCAATTTGGGCCCCGGGCCCGCACGAGGAGCTCAGCAATGCCAGGAATGTCCCTTCCCGGCACAGCAGCGCTTTCATTCGGCATTCCCGCCGCATCCCTCCCCGAAAAAAAAAAGGGGGGGGAAAAGCGCTGTTTGTTTATTTTTTATTAACCTACACACACGCGCGGGGCAGGGCGCGCACGCACCGCGGGCCTCCGGGAAAATCCAATTAAACCAGGACTCCGAGGAGGGAGCCGCGCGCCCGGAGCCTCCACCGGTGGCCGCTTCCCGGCGGGAATGGAGGCGAGGTGGGGGGGCTGCCAAGTTATCAACCCACCGAGAGGAGCGAAATCAAAGCCGCCCCCTCTTTTCCATGAGCGCCGGGCTCTCGCCGGAGCTGTAAATGTGAGAATTTCCTCCGCAGTCAGCACTCCAAGGGAAAGGTAATATTTTCCTGGCTGCGACCCCTCATTGCTAATGCCCGGCGTTCCCTGGGAGTTTGTTTGGTGAAAAAACACCTCTGTCCCCTCGCAGCTCCGGGCAGGAGGCTCCGGAGGCTCCGCGAGAGCCGCTTCGCGACGCCCCCGGGTTGAGCCCCGCGTAAAACTCGGCAGCAGCGGGCGCAGCGCGGAGCTGCCCGTAGAAACCCCGGGATGGGAGGATGGAGAGGGAAGAAAATCCGAGCGGATCGGCCTGGAGACAGGGAGCCATCCCTGGATGGCCGCGGGGAGCCGAGGCATGAATGAATGAATGAGAGGAGGAATCAATGAATGAATGAATGAACAGCAGGGAGCGAGAGCACGGCGAGGGCGCGGGACGGGGTGGCCGCGGCCGCCTCCTGCCTGCATCCGGAGCCGCTTCGGAGCCCGGAAAGGCAGCGACGTTCCGGCGTTTTCTGCAGGAAAAAGCAGCTGCTGGGGCAAGAAAAGCTGGGAGGGGGTAAAGCCGAGAGGCTCGGCTTCGTGGGGAAGGTGGGAAGGGAGTGGGGAAGGTGGGAAGGGAGTGGGGAAGGTGGGAAGGGAGTGGGGAAGGGATGGTTCCTCTGCCCGTGAGCACGACACCGAGGGTTGATGCAGAGCTGCCACACAGGGATGGGACAAGACCACCCGGGTGGGGCCAGCAAAGGGACACCGCTGTCTCCCCATCCAGCTCTCCTCTGTCCTCCATCCTCGCTGAGGAGTTTGGAATGAGGACAGAGGCTCCCAGGGAATGTCCTCAGACGCTTCCCATGCCTCAGTTTCCCCAGCTGGAAGCAGGGCCAACGAGGGGACGACCTCTGCTTCAGGAGCACCGGGTCTGCATCCCTGCTCGGAGCCACCATCCCGATGGAGGCGGCCCTTGGGGCTCCCGGCCTCATCCTTCCCCGGCACATCCCACAGGAGAAGCACTTGGGGACCTCCAGCTCCCTGAAAAAAGGACACAGCCCCAGCTGTGCCTCTGGTCCCAAAAGTGCTGCTGTGGTGGAGGGGGCTGGATCCACACCCCTGGATCAAGCCAAGCTCCCAAGAGGGACGATCCAGTCCCGAGGATCGATGCAAACGGACAGGAGGACCTTTGGGAAAAGAAGACCAAACCCCTATGGGGTCAACACAAACCTGCCCAGCCCGACAAAGGGGACCATTAAGCACTGAGGGGTGAGGGGGGGATTTTTTTTTTTTCCTCTTTCTCTGCAATTTTTGGAGCTCTCCTCGTGCCAGGAGGCTCCTCCAGCTGGCTGCTCCCTGGAGCTCCCAACCACGTCCCGAGCCCCGGCCACGCTGCTCCATCCCGGCCGCCGCCGCCGCGCTCGCACCGCCTAATCCCACATGTCAGCAGATCCTTCCCCGGCCAGACACAAGTCTGGATCCCCTTCCAGTCACCTCCAGTTCAACCCTGCATCTTTCCAGTTGATTAAAAAGGAGGAGAAGGCGGCCAACTTTCCCCGACGAACCCCGGCGCGTTCCTAGCCTAAAATTCCTGCGCCCTCTAGTGAAGTCGAGCCGAGCGGCTCGGCCGCTCCAGGAGCCAACCCAGGCAAAGCCAAGGAGAATCGGGGCAAAAAAAAGTCCTTCCAGAGCTGCCAAGAGGCAAAATCATCTCTAAGCTCAGCTTTGTTAACCCTGAGATGCCACAACCCGGCCGTGGTGGCACCCGGCCACAAGGGCTCACAGCAGCGCCGGGACTTTTGGGGATGCTGGAAAGAGCTCCCGGTTTTTCCACGTTGGGATGTGTCCCAAAAGAGCCAAATCTGGGAATTTGCTCCATCCAAGGGCGTTCATCAACACCACACACCTGCACCGACAGAGACCCCACCACCCAGCGAGCCTGGCTGGAACCTTCCCACTCTGCCTCGCACGGAAAAAAGGATATTTCGGGATTTAGGGTTTTCCAAAGGCAGAAAACGTCCTCCCAGTGCCTCAGCTGCAGCTCCGTGTGACAGCAAAGTGCCCCCAGTCCCAGCTGGAGAACGCCCCGGCCCCATCCTCAAACCTTGGCCAAGGGGAGAGGGAATTCGAGGGAATTCTCCGAGCTCCAGCAGCGGTTCCACGCACGGTTGGGGTGGGAGGGAAGTTGTTTTCCACGTTCCCCTTCCCACTCCAAGCACCAACATCAACCCTCGCCTGCTGCCATCCGCGATTTTCAGGCCCCTCGCTCCCACCCGGAACATCCTCCCAGAAGAGGGAACGGAGCTTTCCGTTCCTCCCCTCCGAGAGGAAAACTTCAAATTTTGGGATCAGCCACCTGCATCCCATCCAGCCCAGAGCCACCGGCCCGACCAAAGCAAGGCGGGATGAGCCCGGAAATGTTTTTGGGAACTAATTTGGCACCTGCCAGAGGTTTGGCCGACGGGATACGTCGGGAAGCATCCAAAGCAACATCTCAACCTGGATTCATCCTAATTCTTCCCACGTTTCCAAAGACCGGGCCGCGTCGGTCCCAGCCCTGTCCCCATCCCGTTATCCTGGACGGCCGCCCCTCTCCGGAGCCCATTCCCATGCTCCAGCGGGATTGTAAACCGGGATATTTTTGGATCAGGTTCACGGGCAAGAGGCCGTCCTGGTACTGGGAGCGTGACCAAAGGGAAAGCACAGCAAAAAGGTTGGAAAAGCACCACGAAAAGAGGGAAAATTCTACAAAATCCCGCTCCTGCCTGGACATTCCGAGGTCTGGTTATAAAAGGCTCGGCCTTAGAGCACAGCAAGGAACTGATTCCTTTTCTCCCTTTTTTTTCCTCTGGAAAATGGAGCACGTGGAAGGCTCCATCCTGGAGGAATCCAGGCCCTCGTGGGTGTTCCAGCCTCCAAAGGGGGTTTGGGAACAGTGGCTGGAGCCTCCAGGTTAAAGGGATGATGTGCCTTGGCCAAAGGCAGCTGCACTGAAATCCGAATGATTCCCAAAACAATCTGCTGGAAAAAATGCAAGGATCATTTCGGATCCTTGGGCCATGTCATGATGCACCTTTGAGGGTTGCCCCTACCCCTGATTTTTCCATGTTTAAAAACAAAAAAAAAGGATTATGAGAAACTCCAGCATTTCCGGTCAAGTTCAGAATTAAATTAAGCCCAAGATCTGCATTTCCCCACAACTCAAAAATCTTCATGTCCAAGAATCTTCCCTACAAATCCTCCACATGGCATGGGAAGCTTTCGATCCCAAACCCTTTAAGGCTTCACTTTCCATCGCAAACCCTTTAAGGCTTTGCTTTCAATCCCAAACCCTTTAAGGCTTCGCTTTCAATCCCAAACCCTTTAAGGCTTTGCTTTCAATCCCAAACCCTTTAAGGCTTCGCTTTCGATCCTAAACCCTTTAAGGCTTCGCTTTCAATCCCAAACCCTTTAAGGCTGAGAGGTTAAAGGGGGTGTGGGGGAAAGCCAGGACCGAGCAGGATCTGCCTCAGCACCCACTCTGCGAAACTGCCGCGGTCTCCCAAAAATTCCACCCCCAGCAAAATTCCACCAAGAAATTTCAGCTTCTCAGCCCCGTTCATGGGGATACCGAAAGGCACCGGGATTCATCAGCTCTGGAGCGCTGCTCCAAGCGTCCTCTCCCTGTTCACTCACAGAGAACAAGGAGAATAAAATTCACCTCGCGCTCCTCGGGGAGGGAGGAAGATCTCACATCCGTGGATGTCACGGCAAAGAAACAGGAGCTGTGTCCAGAGAAAAGGGATCAGAAAGGTGGGATCAGAAAGGTGGGATCGGCTGGCCAAGATCCAGCTGGGATGCCTGTGGATGGAGCCGTGGGGAAGGATGAATCCTGCAAACCCGCCGGGAATGGTCGGGGCTCTCATTCCTCAGGGAATCCTGGAATGGTTTGGGTTGGAAGAGGCCTTAAAGACCATCTAATTCCAGCCCCTGGGATGGGATATCCCAACGGGTCGTGGAGCACCACCTGTGGTGTGGACACGAGAGTTTCCCTGGAGATAAAGAGGAGGAGAGCGGCTTTCCCAGGCTTTTTTCCATGCCAAAGGAAACAAAATGTTACGAGAAAAAATCCCGATTTTCCTGACCCGACACGTTTTCCTGGAGCACAGAGGACGAAAGGGAAGGATCCCTACGGATTTAAGGAACAGAGACAGATCTCGCCTAGAGACAAAGCCAGACTTAAAAAAGAAACCAGCCCTTGGTCTTGCCAAGAATTCCAGAAAGTGGGAACGGAGCAGAGCAAGAGGTGGCCGCACTCAGGAACGGGAAATTCCCAATCCACGGTGCAGCCACCTCATCCCGAAGGAATGAAAACACCTTCCAGGAATAAGGGAAAAACCTGGGAAAAGGGATTCCTCCAAGGAAGTCCCGAGGACTGCAAGACCTCCGTGGGATGAGCAAACCCCTGAGGGGTCCCAAAACCATCCACGAGGCTCAAAGCTCCTCCAGGGAAGAGGTGACAAGGGCCGAGACGACCCCACAAGGTGATCCTGACTCAAGGCCACGGCTTCAGGAGAAGGAAGCTGGAAAAGCGGCAGTCAAGGGATATTTCATGGAAGAAATTCCACCTGGGAATGATGGAGAGCTCCGGTATCACCAGAGGGAAAAGTGGGATGTTACAAACCCCAGCTGAGGAAGTTCCTCGAGCTGCTTGGAAGGATGGAGGAGGATGAAGGACAAAACAAAGGGACCAGGGTGGAGGATGGATCCTGACTCCCTCACACCCCTGGAATTCGCTGCCCCATCCCATTGGAAGTGGAGCCTGGGTTGCAGCTCCACCCAGCCCAACCCAAAACTCCCACCCCGGATGGCACGGGAAGGTGGAAAACCCAACTTCAGGGATGTTCAGCTCCCGGGGTATCCCACAGACCCAATCCCGCTCCACCAGCACAGCGGGCTCGGAGCTCACGGGGAATTTCAGGGTGGAAGGCGCTGTGAAATTCCACCAAATTCGTATTTTAGCCGGGAGCTCCTCCACTTGGAGCTTTTTTTTTTTAATCCCTTGGAATTACTCTGGATTTACACCCTTGGAGATGACAGCACTGCTTGGTCTAAAGCTAAGTAGCCAACCCAGCCCTGGAATTCTCTCCTCAGACTGGGAATGGGAGCCCTGGGAAGCTTTTCCATGGAAGCTTTTCCCTGCTCCAGAGGCTTTTGCCCATGGATTAAGGCTGCCGGGGTATGGAGAAGGGGCTGGAGCTGATGGCAGCAGGAATCCAGCCTGTTTGATACAATTTTGGGAGCCAGCTCCGATGGATTGGGATGGTTCCTTCTCCCCCATGGGATTTACGGGGCACACGGAGTGGGCCGGGAGGGTCGGATGGACACGGAAATAAAAAATCCTAAAAAAACCCTAAAAAAAAACCCCTCTTAACTAAAAAAACTTGGGGTTTTTGTAGGGAAAGGCCCATTCCTGCCACCTCCCATCCCTCCTTCCTCCTCCAGCCCTCTCCCCCATCCCGATCCCAACCCTTCCCTCCCCCCCAGCCGAGCCCACAGCAGCTGGTTTATATTTGGCTGTAAATTTATGGCCCCTTTTGTGTTCCTAATCCCCTCGCCAACGATATGAAAGCCTCGGACCTTTCCACTCGGTGCTAATGAGCTCAACACTTGCGTGCCTCGGAGGCAGAGCATTAATTGCGGTGTGTTAATGAGCAATGGGAGCTTTGGACACTGAGACAAACCAGGGCCGTGCCTTGGCTCCGCTCCCTGCTCCCTCCTGGAACCTCTGGATGTCTCCCCAGCAATCCCAGGGATTGCTTTTATTTTATTCCATCTTTGCCCCTTTTTTTTTTTTCGAGCCGGCTGTGCCTATTTTGGGATGGCTCCGCTGGAACACGAGTCCGGCCAAGCTGGATGATCCCATGATCCCGAGGAAAGCGAGTCCCACCTTTCCCATTCGGATCCTGCACCGGGAATCTCCTTCCTGGCCCCGGGCGCTGCTCAGACTTGACCTAAACCCTAAAGGCCGTGTCCTGGTCCTTTCCAATTCCCATTTCCTTCTCCACCAGGATCCCTTGCAGGCACGGGAATGCTGAATTCCAGCTTCCCGTTGGAATTAGATCCCATAAAAGCCGAGCCTGCAGTACCCCTGAGATCAGGTTTGTTTCGCCTTCGTTACGGCTCCTTTCGCCCCAGAATCAACACTCCCAAAATCGGGGGTTTCGTGGGTGGAAATGGGAATCGAAGAGGTCGACAAGGACGAGATGGGATCAGACGGGACAAGGATGGAGGGAAGAGCCAGGGTGGGGCAGGGAATGGCAGAGGTGGCACTGCTGGGTGGCCAAAACAAGAGCAGGACGGGGAGGCCGCCAGAGCACGGAGCAGGAGCCGGGAATGATCCCATCGCCCCTTCCCAGGGAACTGCAGCGGGAGAGAGGGAGCTCCAATCCCGAGGGATGACGGGGTGGGCAGGGACAGGGATCTGCCACCAAAACCCCGGAGCAAAGACCCTGCTCGGCCAGAGATGGGAGCGACGGGGTCACTCCCGCGAGGAACCTGCCGGCGATTCCCGACAAAAATTCCACCGTGGAGCTCCGACTCCAGCGGGAGCGGCCCAGCTCCTTCTCCAACATCAACAGCAGCGGGAACAGCCCGGCTGGGATAAATATCCCAGGAGGGCAGGAGAGGAGGTGGGAGTCGCTTTTATCTATTCCTTGTAAACTGCTCCGATCTCCCAGCTCCGTCCCAGGCCAAGGCTGGAGCCAACGCTGGTGACCGTGGCAATGGAGGCATTCCCTGCCGCAGGAATTCCCCGTTCCGAGCCTTCCATCCTGACTCCACTTCCTGATTCCATCTCTAATAACTGGAGAGTTCATCTCCCAAAACAGGAGAGGTTTTCTCCCATTTACAGGAATTTTTTACTGCTGGTGACATCTGCAATGAAGACATTCCCTGCTGCAGGAATTCCCTGTTCCCAGCCTTCCATCCTGCCCCTCATCCCTGCTTCACGCTGACTCCACACTCTCATTCCATCTCTAGTAACTGGGGAGTTCATTTCCCAAAACAGGAGAGGTTTTCTCCCATTCACAGCAATTTTCAGTGCCGGTGACCATGGCAATAAAGCCATTCCCAAGCCATTCCCTGCCGCAGGAATTCCCCATTCCCAGCCTTCCATCCTGACTCCATTCCCTGATTCCATCTCTAATAACTGGAGAGTTCATCTCCCAAAACAGGGAAGGTTTTCTCCCATTCACAGGAATTTTCAGTGCTGGTGATATCAGCAATGAAGCCATTCCCTGCCTCAGGAATTCCTCGTTCCCAGCCTTCCATCCTGACTCCATTCCCTGATTCCATCTCTAATAACTGGGGAGTTCATTTCCCAAAACAGGAGAGGTTTTCTCCCATTCACAGGAATTTTCAGTGCCGGTGACACCTGCAATGAAGCCATTCCCTGCCACAGGAATTCCCCGTTCCCAGCCTTCCATCCTGCCCCTCATCCCTGCTCCACACTGACTCCACACCCTGATTCCGTCTCTAATAACTGGAGAGTTCATCTCCCAAAACAGGGAAGGTTTTCTCCGATTCACAGGAATTTTCAGTGCCGGTGACAATGGCAATAAAGCCATTCCCAAGCCATTCCCTGTCTCAGGAATTCCCCGTTCCCAGCCTTCCATCCTGCCCCTCATCCCTGCTCCACGCTGACTCCACGCCCTCTCTAGAACTGGGAAGTTCATTTCCCAAATCAGGGAAGGTTTTTCTCCGATTTGTAGGAATTTTGGCAGCCTCCTGGAGGGGGATTTGATACATTCGGGATGGGAAAGCAGAGCGTTTCCGTAGGGTCAGGATTGGGGTTTGCTCCTCCTGAGCACCTCCTGCATCCCAGAATCCTTCACCAACCCTACAGAACCGACCCTTCCGGATATCCTTGGTGGAACGGGATAACGAATCCATAAAGATCCCCAAAAACCATCTGAGACAGGGAAAAAGGGAAAGAGGGAAGAGCTCCAACACCCAAACCACCCCACCTATCCCCGATCCCATCCCATCCCAGCATCCTCCGGCGGATCCGGCGACGAGAGCCGCGATTCGCCCATCCCGGAGCTCCACCGAGGAGCTGAAATTCTTTGGAAAGCTCCACCGAGTGGCCGATTCCTGGCAAGATCCCAGAACCCTCCTGCAAGAACATGTTGGGCTTGGAGCTCATCTCCACATCCCGGTGACAATCTGGAGACCACGGATCGTCTGCCAGGGAATGCTGGAAGAGGAGCTGCCAGGGCTGCTGGAAATAAACGCAGCTCCGCGGGGTTTTGGGGGAAGATGAGAGGGATTTAGGGCCGCGGAGAAGAGCTGGAGGTGATCCCAAAGGGTTGGAAGGGCGGCAGAAGTGGGTTCCACGCTCCGCTTTTCCTCGTTTTTCGGCCAAAATCCGGCGCCAGGTGAGGAATTCCGCCTCAGTTTCCGGCAAGATCGGGGAATTGAAGAGGAACGAGTGAAGGCTCGAGGTCAGAGATGAGGAAAAACCCAGAATTTTGAGAGGGGGCCCGAACACCAGCAAACCCCACAACGCTTAAAACCGGGTCATCATCCGCCAAAAAGATTTCCCGGGAAATCCTCTCTGCGTGGAGCCTCCAACCCTTTTAACAAACCCCTCGATTTCACGGCATCCTCGCTGCGGAAACCGGGGAATTCTGGGGAAAATTCCGCCTTTGCCAAGTGCTTTGCTCGGACCCCCGGCAAGCCAAGAGGAGAACTCGGGCTAGGTTTAAGATTTAAGCTCGTCCTAGGTCCAAATCCTTTCTCCTGAGAGTTTCGGGGTGGGGAAGAGTTGAGAGCCGAAGCCATCGAGGAACAAAAGCTCGGGGTTAACGAGCTCCGAAGAGGCCGCACCTGACGGGAAGAGCTTTAATCCTCCACCCCATCGGAATCTCGATAAGGGCAGAACGATCGATTTCCACCCCATTAGAGGCAGGCCCGGCTTATCTCTGGGCGCGGCTCACGGATGGGTTTTTAGGGAGAAGAGAATTCGGGAGCAGCCCAGGGGTGGGTGAGGCAGGAAAAGCCTGGATGGAGCGAAAAAATCGGGATAAAGGCCCGAATTCCAGAGCTGTGCTCGATCTCGAGCATATGAAAGAGGAAGCTTAAAAAAAGGATTAACCCCCGGAGCATCCCGGAGCTGCGGATCCCGGGAAAAGAGTTTTTGGGAGCTCCAAGAGCACCAAGGAGTGAGGGGAGAAGGGGCCGGGGTCATCCCGGGACAGGGTTTTGTGGGAATACCTGTGCTCGGGAGGCTTTCAGCCACCCCCTGATGCGGGAATTAGGATTTAGGAGTTAATTGGGATTTAGGAATTAATTCGGATTCTTGCCAGCTCGGAATCACGAGTGAAACCAAAAAATCATGGAATTATAGAAGGGCTTGAGCAGGAAGGGACCTTAAGGATCATCAATTCCCACCCATTCCCAGGTGGATCCAAGCCCCAATGTCCAACCTGGCCTTGGACATTCCCAGGGATCCAGGGACAGCCACAGCTTGGAATTCTCTGGGAATTCCATTCCAGCCCCTCCCCACCCTCCCAGGGAACAATTCCTTCCCGACATTCAACATCCCATCAGGATGGGAAAAGGGGGTTTGAGGAGCGCCGGGGAGATCTTTAGGGCTCCGAAGATTCCAAAAGCTTTGGGTTTCAGAGTTTAGGGTGGGCCACGAGGTTGTTCCCGGCAGGAAAACCCCAGGAGTGAGAAGAAGAAGAGCTCAGGAAGAGCTCAGG
>VZTA01027088.1:0-15248 GCA_013398855.1 Mohoua ochrocephala
AGGTCCTTTCCAACCCCAGCCATCCTGGGGTTCTGTTTTGGGAGCAGGATTCAAGCGGGTGATGCCTCGTGTGGTGTCAGGCTCCAAGGCAGGAGCAGCTGCGGGGTCCCATTCCCTCTGCTGGAGCTGCCAGTGGTGGTTTTGGAGCAGATTCCTCGTGTCTGTCTGCCCGTGGAGAGCAGGGGAGAGCTGGGGAGGCCGTGCTTTGGGGGATGGAGGTTTCCTGCTGGGGCTGTTTGATTCTCAGGGCAAGAAGCTGCTGATGGTCACTGGCTTTTCACACCCCCTGCAGGTTTGAAGTACTGGGGCACAAAACTCACCTGAGCTCTTCCATAACCTCTGGGGAACCCCTGGGCCTGCTGCAAACTCCTCCCAGAGCTGCCCTGATTCCCTGCTGCTGTGGGAGTGAAGCCATGGCTGGGATAGCACACAGAGAGGAACAGGGAGAACCGAAGGGGTTTTGTCCTTGCTGGGCACGTTCCCTGGACATGCAGGGTCTGGCTTCAGCTGGAAGCAGCACACAGGGCAGGAGAAAGAGGCAAATCCACTCGTGGGTAACTCCTGTCCATGCACCACTGACATGAAACACCCGAGTCCTGCAGGCAGAGGCAGCTGGGCTGGGGGAAGATATTCCACTTTATGATCCATCCCGAAATCTGGCAAGGAGTGAAGCAAACACTGGCTTTTATCACCTCGGGGCCTAAACATTTCAGAGGTTACAGCCCCCAGGATCACAATTCAGGGTGCAGCTGGCCAGGGCTGCCTTCTGGCTGGTGGAAGCTTTGCCAGGCTGGGGGAGGCAGAGCCATCACAGGGTGCAGATGAAATGGTTTAATTATCAGGCTGCAGCTCCTGCTGCTCTGCCCTCCAACCCTGATCGATGGAAGCCGTGCTAGGCCCAAACATCGACCTCCTGCACGGAGAAATGCTTGTCCTGCAGCTCCAGCAAGAGCTGGGAGCTGGGAAAGCTGGGGGACTTCTCCCTGTGCCTGTCCTTGATGGGGAGAACGGTCCCTCCCTTCCCCTTGGGTCTGTGTCATCTCCTCGTGGCCCAGAGGACCCCCGGGGCAGCGGGGTCAGGCTGTGCCCCCATCTCCTGGTGTGGGAGTGCTCCCCAAATGGGGCCCAGCTCTGGGAGCCGCCCCTGGATCAGCCTGGGGGGTTCCTGCCAGGTCTGAAACACCCAGAGGTGTCTGGAGGGGGCTTTAGGAGGCTGAATTTGGGCTGTTCCTGTGCAGGGCCAGGAGCTGAGTTCGGTGATCCTGGTGGGTCCATCCAAACCAGGATATTCCACGGTCCTGTGAGTGAGGGCAGCGGGCCGGGGGGACAGGACCTTGCTGTGGGATGGGACAGCACTGGGAACCTTTTGGGGCAGGCATACCCAAAATGGGGGCCTGGAGGGGTTTGGGGGGAGCAGAGCAGCTGCAGCACCCAGGACTTTCTGTGGCTCTGGCTCAGTGACACCCACGGTGTCCCCAGGGGCTGGGGGGCCCCCAGAGCGCAGGGCCAGCGCTCCCCAGTCAGCACTGGGGCCTCTCAGCTCGGACAGTGCCAGTCCCTGGGTCAGTGGGGGTCAAACACTCCCAGGAATGCCCTGACTGTCCCCAGGGGAGGGTGGCGTCCCCAGCAGTCCCCACATCTCTGAGCAAAGACCTCACATTCAGAGAACAGAAAGGTTTGGGTGGGTTAAAGGGACCTCAAATCCCACCCAGTGCCACCCCTGCCATGGGCAGGGACACCTCCCACTGTCCCAGGCTGCTCCCAGCCCCAATGTCCAGCCTGGCCTTGGGCACTGCCAGGGATCCAGGGGCAGCCACAGCTGCTCTGGCAATTCCAGCCCAGCCCCTCCCCACCCTCCCAGTGAAGAACTTTCAATTGCTAAGAGCTGCAGGGACAGCCCCAGGGGGGCACAGTGAGCACCTGGGGGGGTCTGGGGACTGCAGCAGGACCCGAGGGCGTCACCCCCATCCCCTGCCCCCCCTCAGTGTGGTGGGCAGCAGCCTCGCTGTGCTGGGCCAGGCTCTGGAACCGGGCTGACCGAACCTTCCCAGCGCCACGGAGCCGTGCTGGGCTGGGCCGGGGCCTCGTTCAGCTGCCAGGCAGAGGCAGGAAGGAAGGATAATGGGGATAATGGGAATAATGGGAATAAAGGGAATAATGGGGATAATGGGAATGATGGGAATGATGTGAATAATGAACCAGCTCCTGCGTGTGCAGTCAGGGAGCCCCGAGATCACGGCGCACAGCGGGGCCTCGCCCCCTCCCTGCGCTGTGTGCGGATAATTGGAGAGGGGTCACCAGGGCTGAGAGCGGAGGGGAATTTCGGAATGCACAACCCCCTAATTGCTTTCCTCTCGTGGTTTGGGCCGTTGTGATCAGGATTCAACACTGGAATTCCGTCCTTATGAATTTAAACACACTGAGGGGGAGGAGATGGGGTGATTGCCTCTCGTGGGGGTGAGGGTGGGAGAGCTCCTGATGTGGTTTGTTCTCCGTGTCCTCTGTGTCCCTTCCAGCTCAAAGGATGTTTCTGTTCCTGCCCACGGCCCCTTTCTCAGATGGAGGGACCACGAGTGGCAAGGATTTAAATGATAGTGGATTTAAGTGGTATTTTTATAGCTCTGGAGGGTTTCTGACACGTGACGTCAGCAGCAATGCATGAGCCACTCTCTCAGGTAAAAACACCTCGGTTGGAGGGTGTCCGATCCCCTCCTCTGGCTCTGGCTGCTCACGGGGATTTCCTCCTGGAATTTCTCATAAAGAGAGGTCACGTTTTCATTTGAAAATGCAATTTTTTCTACCTGAACTCCAGAGAAGCTGGGTTTGGAAAGCAGACGTAGGGAAGCAAAATATAATTTCTCCTATCTCTCATCATCCAGCTGCATTTGGGTGGTTCCTCAAGTCTCCCCAAATTTGAAAGCTGGGTCTGAGGGTTCAGGCCATGTCCCAGAGCTCCATCCCGGGGAAGGATGGGTTCCCTGACCCTCCCTGGGGCCCTCTGGGTGTGCAAACACCTCCCGAGGGGCTTCTCAAATTGCTGCTGACCATTGGATTGATCAGATGTTGATTGATCAGCCTCCTGCTGATGAAGCCTTGGCGAGGCTGCAGCAGCTCCTGATACTGGGAATTTTCCCCAGGCCCAGCCAGCTCAGAGCCCTGCCCACACCACCTTTAATGGGAGAAACTGGGAGCACCTCGGGGGCTGCAGCTGATGGAGAGCAGGGACAGGACTGACTGCAGGGCATCGCTGCCGGGCAGGGCAGTGCAGAGACTCCCAGCTGCAGCTCCAGCCCTCCCCAGGACACTGCAGAGCTCCCCTGGATCACTGCCCCGTGATCCTCGCAGTGTTTGCATTCATCCCACGGAGGAAACGGGCAGGGCAGGGGCTGCAGGGAGCCTTTTGTGCTCATTTGCTGATGGATGGATGGATGTGCACGTTACAGGCCGGGTGTGAGGAACGAGCTCCCCTCGCGCGGCCAGCGCTGGAATTCGGGAGCAGCTTCTGGGAGGCAGCGGTGAGGAATGGCTTCGTTTTCCTCTAAAAACGGAATGGAACCTTACCGGAGGTTTTCTCCCCAATTAGGAGCGTTCGAGCTGTTTGAGGCGAGGTGACAACAAACTTGCTTCCCATTTAATGAGCTGGAGCTAATTGGAAGCGGGGCGTGAGTCGGTCTGTGGAGCCACACAGACGAGGGGGCTGCACCTGCGTTCTGATGGGCTCCAGAACTGCGGGGCTGAAACGTCTTTCCTGGGATTTCGAGAGCTCCGTGGGCATCGAGCTGATAATGCCCTCCCTGCATTCATCCCTGTCCAGCAGGGCTTGCACCCACTCCATTAAACCCCACGGAACCCGAGACAGCGCCAAAAGCATTTGGGAATGCTGGAGAGGGGGGGATGTGGGTGTGGATGTGAAGGAAAGGTGTCATTTAGCGGTGAGCTGGGCTCGGCCTTTTGGGTGGGCTGTGAGACAGGGTTTGCTCTGTGCCTTTAGATGACGCGGGGTGCTGAAAGCCTGGCTTAAACTCTGTAACATCTCCAGAACCAGGTTTGGCTCCGTGTTTTCAGGTAACCTGAGGTGTGAGCTCTGTAACATCCCTTGGATGTGGCGGTCACAGAAAGGAAAACTCCTCACCTTGGAGGAGCAGTGGCCGCGGGGCCTGCGCTGCCCGAGGAGCAGCAGCAGCGGGATGGCTCCTGCAGAACTTCCCTCAGATTGTTCCTCAGTTCCCAGCTCTGCTGTGGGACACTGAGCAATGGAAGGATGGGCTGGTGGCTCCCTCTGCCCCGTGGGGTGCTCCCACCGCCCTGGGAGAGCCTGAGCCCCACGGATTCCCCTCGGGAGGAGCAGGAGCGGGGAGCTCTCCCTGCGGATACCCCACGGGAGTGCCCCGGCAGCGGGTGAGAGATGACTCTGCAAAGGCTCCGCGCAGGGACTAATTAAGGTGAGCAATTTTCCTTTGCTTCCATCCCTCACAGCAGCCTAATTGGGAGGCAGAGGCGTTTTCACCTGGAAAGGATTAATTTCAGCTGATAAATGTCCCCTCTCAGCCCCTTCCCTGCTGCAGGGACATCGCTCAGCCAGGGACGGCCCGGCTGCACCCACAGGAGGGGCACAGGGTGGGAGATTCCACATCCACGCAGCTCTGATTAATGGGAATACCTCAGTTAAGAGCTGGAGAAGTTTCTTGGCTCAGAGTTTGACTCCAATAAATCCTCAGTAAAACTCTCCAGAGCTTTCCAAGAAAGCAGTGCCCTGCTCTAGGGAATGCTGGGCAATGTCCCAGAATCCCAGACTGGTTTGGGTGAGAAGGACCTTAAATCCCACCCAGTGCCACCCCTGCCATGGCAGGGACACCTCCCACTGTCCCAGGCTGCTCCAAGCCCCAATGTCCAGCCTGGCCTGGGACACTGCCAGGGATCCAGGGGCAGCCACAGCTGCTCTGGGAATTCCAGCTCAGCCCCTCCCCACCCTCCCAGCCAGGAATTCCCAATTCCCAATATCCCATCTAATCCCTCTTTTCTGAAAAATCCTTATTTAATATATTTTAAATGTTCTTTTATGCAGAGAGGGGAAAACCTTTTGCTGTTTCACTGCTTGAGGCCAGGATCAGTCTCTAAGAAATTGGTGCTCCTGTTACAGTCTGGGTCTGGGTCTGATTTATCCCCCTCGCTTGGGAAGGGCAGGGTTCCTTTGGGAAACGTGGGGCTCGGGGATGTGGAGCTGGAGGATCCATGGAATCAGATCAAAAACAGGAGCAGTGCCCAGATGGGGCCTCACCAGTGCCAGAGCGAGGGAGCACTGTCCCCATCCTGCCCGGATCCTTCCAGTTTGTCTGTAAGGGACAGGTCCTATATCCAGAAAATAAATATAAACAGATAAATTTATGTATAAACCACGTCTCTCTGAGCATCTGCTGAGGAGGTGGTGGAGTCAATATCCTGAACTGATAAGACACAACCAACCCTAGTTTTCAATACTGTGATTTCTCTTGCCCACCTCACGTTCCCGCCCCACCCTGAGGGAAGTGGTTCGTGGACTTCCCTTCCCAACCAAGCTGGATCTGGCTCCACAGACCTTTATTAACACCACAGTTATTTGTAACAGTGTGTGGAGCATTCCAGCAGCACCCCCAGGCCTCCCTGGAACAGCGAGCAAGGCCACAATTGACGTGCTGGAACTTCCAAGGACGGAGCGGGGCACGGAGCGGGTCTGGGCTGAAGGAGCAGCCGGGTATTTCCCTGCTGCAGTGGCTCCAAATGCTGCACGCTCCTCGTACCAACAAACACCAAGGACGCTCAGAATTCCCAGGCCCCTGTGTGCTGCACCATTTCTCAGCAACAGAGGAGAATTTTAAGTAGGTTTTGCGCAGAACGATCCAGTTCGCAGAGAACAGCCTTGGGTAGCGCTTTAAAAAATGAAAGGAAAATCATCTGAAGAGCGAGGGAGGTAAAGGAGAGTTACTTCTTCCCCACTTAATTTCTCTGGAATCGCTGGGAGTGTCTGAACTTCAGCTCGCTCGAGTTTGGGCAGAGGCGGAGCAGATAAAAGTTCTCTGCCGCGAGCACGGGCAGCTCTTGGGAAGGTTCCCAGGGTAACCCCAAATCCATTGGGCTCTTATGTGCAATTCCTGAGGGGACAGGGGCTGCTGCAGGATGGGGGCTGGGGGGATTTCAGCCCAGCTTCACCTCCTTAATTGGATTTGGGAGTGGGGGAGGATTCCTCAGCTGGAATGTGCTGGGATGGGCGTGATGGGGCTGATTCCACCCAGCACCCAAGTCCTTGGGATTTTGCTGGATCAGGTGCCAAGGCCGAAACTCTGTGGCAGAATTCCATGGTCTGAAATCTGGCCGGGGCTGGTTCAGTCACTCCTTTCTCCAGGGTTAAATATTCACAGGACCCACCAGGTCTGGAGGGCTCACAGTGGCCCCAGGGCTGCAGGGGCAGCTGGAACGAGTTGGCACCAAAAAGAATGAAAAATAAGGATATTTCTGGGTGGAGATGAAGATTCTGGGCGTGTTTTACTGGTAAGAACATGGATGGATGTGGAAGTGAAGGAAATGTTTTGGGGCCCATTTGACAGCCTGCTCACTGTGGGACTTCTGACCCAGGGGGATTTTCCAGCCCCGTCCTGGCGGGGCCAAGGTCTGGCTTTAGGCAGAGAAGGATGTTCAGAACTTGTTCATTTTGAATATTCATGTCCTTTACAAAGTGCACGTTTCTAACCCGAGTCACCCCATTCCTCGGACATGGATAAAGAAAAAGAATCCAAAAAATCCAAACCTTACAGAGACCATAAATCCCACAATAGTTTGGGCTGGGAGGGACCTCAAAGCCCATCCAGTGCCACCCCTGCCATGGCAGGGACACCTCCCACTGTCCCAGGCTGCTCCAAGCCCCAATGTCCAGCCTGGCCTTGGGCACTGCCAGGGATCCAGGGGCAGCCACAGGTTTTTGGGCAATCTGCTCCCAGTGTTCTCCCACCCGAGGCTGACCAACGAGGCCTGGCCATCCAAGGGAAAGAGGGGTTTTTTCTTTTCTCCTTTCTGACTTTAAACATAACATTATATTTTTCTTTCTCCTTTTTCCCCTCTCTCCCTTGGTGCCAAGGCCCTGGAAGTGCTGTCTCCTGCAGTTTTCCATGGGAGCACTGGCGCACAATTTCAGCCCAATTTGGCTGCAGGCGTGAGTTTGACGGGAAGGTACAGCTGTAATTTCTCAGGCCTAGCCAGGATGCCAAATAAATCCATATCATCTTGACAATTATATCTTTACAAAAGCTTGGGAAAGAGCAGCCGGGAAAGCTTGTCAATAAGTTCACTTTTTATTAGAGGGAAGTCCTTTGGAAAGCCCACAAAGGCAGCGTTTCCTGATGGATCTCTCGGAGGCGGGTGCCGTGGGAGGCCGCTCAGAAAGGGCTTTTTATTGACAAACTTTTATTTTAGAGGAAATTCTTCCTAACAAAGCCTCAGCTTGAGTCATTGCAGGGCGCAGCCATAAAACCAGATCTGGAGTAGGGATAATTTTGGCCCCAAAGTGAACTGGATTCGGGGGTTGTGCTGGTGGCCCAGTGACACCGATCACCGCTGGACTGGGACAGGGAACAGGGCAGGAACAGGGCAGGGACTTCTAGGTCCCTCCCCTCCTAGAAGAACCCTACAGGCCGAGTGGGAAGTTATTTCCACAGTCAGATGTGAGATTAATTAGTGCCACGTGCGATCCCGGCCCCCAGGAGAGCCAAATTTCCCTTTCTCCCCTGTCCGTGCCGCCCCCGCAGCCGGGCTGCCGGGAAGAACAAATGGAGCCCGATCCCATTCGCTATTTAGGACATCTATATATAAACACAGGAATATGGGCTGTGACCCCTGGGGGCACCTCCAGCCACTCCTCCTCTCTCTGCCCTACTTCTGCTGCTTCTGTTTGCCGAGGAGGTGCTTATTCACGGAGCTCCTTTTGGAGTGAGCGTCTATAAATCCCGGGAAACGTGTCCTGTGAAGGCATTCTTCAGCCTGAGCAGGCAGCTCTCACCTGCCAGCAGCCATGAAAGGGGAGTTCCTGGATGTCAAACGCTTTCAAATTTCCCTGCTTTGATCAGGGCCCTGTTTGGGCTGAAGTTTTCTCAGCGTCCTCCCGGGAGTTTCCTCTGTGGCGTTTTTTGATTATTCCCAGCCCCAGTGAAGCTCCTTCGCGATCTGAGCCGCAGTAACAAGGAGGGAGTTCAGCTGCGCAGAGGCGCTCGCAGAAATCCCAGCCCGCCAGGGCTGCGGAAAACATCCCAAAAAAACCAGCACGGTCAACTGGGAGCTGGGAGGGAAGCTGGGGAGGCTGGCAGGGGCGAGGGATGGAGAAGGAACAGTCGGAGCAGCGCTGGGAGAGGCTGTGAGCGAGAGCCGAGCTGTGCTGGTGACGCAGCACGGGCAGGACTGAGGGAAAAACAGCCTTGGAATAACAGAGGAGGGAAAGCAGGGAGGGAAGGCTGGGTTTTGAGCAGGGAGCAAGCAAAGCTCCTGGTGGAATGTGGATCATAGAATCCCAGAATCCCAGACTGGTTTGGGATGGGAGGGACCTCAAATCCCACCCAGTGCCACCCCTGCCATGGCAGGGACACCTCCCACTGTCCCAGGCTGCTCCCAGCCCCAATGTCCAACCTGGCCTTGGGCACTGCCAGGGATCCAGGGGCAGCCACAGCTGCTCTGGGCACCCTGTGCCAGAACTGTTTTCCATGCAGAGGGGCCTCAGCCCCTCACGGGTGGCTGAGGCTGCTCAGGAAGCCTGAGGGCACTGGAAGGGGCTGGGAGAAGGGACCACCCCACGCTGCTGGCAAGGGCAGCTCTCCCTGGCTCATTGATGGCTCCTTGGTTTCCCTTTTCTCCCACACAATGCACGACGTGTCTGGAACGGCTCCCGTGTGACAGGAAGTCTGTCAGCTGATCCTGTTTGCATTTCTGAAACGTTTCTGCTTTTGGGAGCTCTCGCCGTTCCACATTTGGGCAGTTTTGGGAAGCTGGGATGGCCGCTGGCAGTTTGGAGATCTTGGCCAAACGTGTGGGATGCAGCTCTGCCTGTGCCAGGGACGGAGGAGATGCCTGCAGAGAGCATCCTGCTGCCCGCCTGTCCTCCCACTGCTGCCCAGAGCCCGGGAGAAGCTGGAGCTTGGAGCAGGTGGATGCCCTGACCTTCACCAGGGCACGGAGCAACCCAAGGCCCAGAGGCTGCTGAAAGTCATCTGAGTGCAGCTCCATGCAGGAATGCCGGGAGGAGAGTTTGGATGGCCAACACCTGCCTTTAAAAGGGGCTTTGGTACAAGGAGCTGGAATCCCAGAATCACTGGGATGGGAAAGCCCTCCCAGCCCATGGAGTCCCAGCTGTGCCTGATGCCCACCTTGTCCCCAGCCCAGAGCTCTGAGTGCCACCTCCAGGAATTCCTTGGACACCTCCAGGGATAGGCACTCCAAGCCTCCCTGGGCAGCCCCTGCCAAGGCCTGAGCACCCTTTCCATGGGGAAATTCCTGCTGCTGTCCCACCTGAGCCTCCCCTGGCCCAGCCTGAGGCCGTTCCCTCTCCTCCTGTCCCTGTTCCCTGCCAGCAGAGCCCGACCCCCCCCGGCTGCCCCCTCCTGTCAGGGACTTGTGCAGAGCCACAAGGTCCCCCCTGAGCCTCCTTTTCTCCAGGCTGGAGTTGCAGCTCAGCCTCTGAGCACCTGGGGAACCTCAGCCTGACCTGCCCTCGTTACCCAGGGAAGGACTCAGGGGGCTTTGCTGTGGGGAGAGCTGAGCCCATTCCCAGTCCCAGAGCAGGGCCCTCGGGGAGGGCTGTCCTTGCTCCCCGCTCCCTCCCAGGAAACCTGCACCCTCCAGGTGGGGCATCTCCTCCAGGATAATCATTTAATTAAGTCTTCAAATGATAGAGAATCTGCTCCGTATTAGGTCAGTGCCTTCTCTGCTTAATTAACTTCATTCCTACTCTAGGTTTGTTTAGTTTCACCTTCCAGCCTTTGCTTCTCATTACGACTTTCTTTGCTAAATTAAATATCGGAATCGCCTGCCCACGGTGGCTCTAAAGAACACAGAGAAATTGGCTCTTACTTTTCCCTTGGAGAAGTTGAAAAGGTCAAGTGCCTTTAACCCTTAATTTCTGTATAAAACCGGCTTCAGAGGAGAGGCCTCCAGAGGAGACCATGGAGATATTCCAAGGGCTGGAGTGAGAATGGGAGAGCTGGGAATGTTCACCTGGAGAGGAGAAGGCTCCAGGGAGAGCTCAGAGCCCCTTCCAGGGCCTAAAGGGGCTCCAGGAGAGCTGGAGAGGGACTGGGGACAAGGGCTGGAGGGACAGGACACAGGGAATGGCTTCCCACTGCCAGAGGGCAGGGCTGGATGGGATATTGGGAAGGAATTGTTCCCTGCGAGGGTGGGCAGGCCCTGGCACAGGGTGCCCAGAGCAGCTGTGGCTGCCCCTGGATCCCTGGCAGTGCCCAAGGCCAGGCTGGACACTGGGGCTTGGAGCAGCCTGGGACAGTGGGAGGTGTCCCTGCCATGGCAGGGGTGGCACTGGGTGGGATTTAAGGTCCCTTCCCACCCAACCCATTCCGTGATTCGATGCCATCACTGCTCTGAGCCTGAGAACGTCCCCAGGCTGAACCCCGGTGTCCCAGGACAGGACGGATGGTCCTGGCAAAGCAATTCCATTCCTGCTTCCCTCCCACCCCCTCCCCGCTGCTCTTTCCCCCTCTCCTGTCTGGCACACGCCTGTGCTCGGAACTCACCCCGATACTGCCGAGGATCCCAACTCCCTGGGAAAAGCAGGATCATGAATAAACATCACGAATAATTTCCTGAGAAAAAAAGCAGAACTTTCTCCCTGCCTGTAAGGAGTGGGGCAGGAGGAGAGCTCTAATTAGAATATTTATGCAATCCAGCCTTGATGAGATCCATCTTGACAAGACAGTCGGAGGTCGATCCATTTTGATTCCATGGAAATGCCCCGTTCCCGGAGCAGCTCTGGCTTTACCTGCAGGTGCTGCCTCACATCCTCCTGCTCTCAAACCCCTCCAGGGCTCCCTTTGGGGTGCAGCTCACGAGAGGAGGGTGCTGCCTGTGCCTGGGTGCAGCTCTGAGGGAGACCAGGACCTGAGGTGCTGGGCAGGAGCATGGCCTCAGCTGGGCTTTGGGACATTTCAGCATTTTTAACCTCTGTCCTGTGGGTTTTGGAGCATGTGCAAGGTGCCTCTGTTTCCTGTTTCCTCTCAAGGGTTGATTTCCTTCTGGCTTCCCTCTGGCCTTTGCTTACAGGGCTTTGGGGGCTGATGGGACACGATTGGGTCATGCTGGTCATCGTCACTGTGGTGGGACACAGTTGGGTTGTGCTGGTCATTGTCACCTTGATGGGACACAGTCAGGTCGTGCTGGTCATTGTCACCCTGGTGGGACAGGGTTGGGTCGTGCTGGTCATTGTCACCTTGATGGGACATGGCTGGGTCATGCTGGTCATCGTCACCGTGGTGGGACAGGGTTGGATTGTGCTGGTCATTGTCACCCTGGTGGGACATGGCTGGGTTGTGCTGGTCATCGTCACCTGGATGGGACACGGTTGGGTCATGCTGGTCATTGTCACCCTGGTGGGACATGGCTGGGTCGTGCTGGTCATTGTCACCATTGTCACCCTGGTGGGACACGGTTGGGTTGTGCTGGTCATTGTCACCCTCAGGGAAACCAGGATAGGTTCTGTGGCAGGATGAGCGGATTCTGGGGTGGGTCCTGCAGGAAGGATCAGGAAGGATCAGGAAGGAGCAGGAAGGAGCAGGAAGGAGCAGGAAGGATCAGTGCCAGGGTGCCCAGGCTGCCCTGGGGTGTGGGGATGGGGCTGGGCACCCCCGCCTCCGTGGAGGATTTCATGGGATCAGCTCTGGGAGCGCAATTCCAGCATCCCCCTGGAGGCAAACGCCCTGCACTTGGTTCTGCCGCAGTCACAAGCACAGATCTCCTTGCACGGGTGGATTTTCCTGCTGTCAACCCGTGGGCAGTCACTGGGCGAGCACTGGTGGCACTGGAGGGCACGGAGGGCACAGAGGTGCCCCTGAGGTGCTCTCTGCCAGCTGTGACCAAGAGCTGATTTCTCTGGATGGAGCACAGAGCTGTGGATTGGTTCTGCTTCATCCAGTGTCCCACCAGGAGGTTTCCCTTCCCTAAGCAAAGCTTCTCCCTGTGGAAGGGGCTGCCAGGACCACCCTGCCCTGAGGAGGTGGGGGAGGGAAGGAGCCCTCTCTGAAATCTGAATTCCTGCCCAGCCCCTTCTCCTCCCCCCAGCAGTCCTGCATATTTTTTCTAACTTTAAACCAGAGAAATCTCTGATTTTTTAAACCTGTCACGCCCTCGATTTCAGTGAAGCCGGGCAGAGGAGTATCAGAGCTCACGATATGTTTTAGGGAAATAATCGTTTTATTGCCCTGGGTTTGTAATCTTTTTGATTAACTGCTTTTCTCAGGTATTTGCACTCCCTCGTTTGTTTTCTGCCTGTTCTTTAGGGCCATTTTTAGGCTGTTATTTTTCTGGCCAGTGCATGTGATATTTAATGAGCCAGTGCTGCTGGGGGTCCCAGGCGAGGTCTGGAGGTGAGAGAGCACCTGGAGGTTCAACAATGTGAAGTTTCAAGATAACAATGATTTTTTTCCCTTTAGAAATATGCAAGAACAGGGAGGAGGGGAGGTGATTTCCTCTGGATTTTCAGGTCGGGGGAGATGAACACACCAAAATAAAGATGGACATAGGAATACACTGGCACAGGGTGCCCAGAGCAGCTGGGGCTGCCCCTGGATCCCTGGCAGTGCCCAAGGCCAGGCTGGGCATTGGGGCTTGGAGCAGCCTGGGACAGTGGGAGGTGTCCCTGCCATGGCAGGGGTGGCACTGGGTGGGATTTGAGGTCCCTCCAACCCAAACCGTTGTGGAATTTACGATAAAGAAACACTCATCTCTCTCTCTCTGCTCACTGTGGTGCCTTTCCAGGGCACCTGCTCTTCCTCCACAGCGTTTTCCACATCCAGCTCTGCTCTCCAGGCCAGCCCAGGAGGACCCCAGCCAAGCCCAGGCCGCCTTTGGTGCCTCTGCAATTCCTGCCCGGGCACATGAAGGATTTTTATCCCAAAAAATGCGTGTTCCTGCTTATTAAAACTTTGTGCTTCAAGAGGACAAAGAGAGAAATGCTCAGTAAGGCAGACATGATAAAAAAGGGTAAATCTGCTCGGGAAAAAAAGCTGTGCCTTATTTTCTCTCCCGAATAAATCACCTGGGAAAAGCTGAGTCAATAAAGCTCGCTTTGAGCAGGGCTCCTTTTTGCTGCTCAGGAGATACATTACTTGTATGTTAATTGGCCCTTTAATCACTCTCCGTGTGCTGGGCTGCTGCCTTTTGAATCCTGCTGGAAGCTCTGCCTGCCGTCCCTTGATGTCTGGCTTTTATGGGGAGAGCTCCTGCAAAGAGCCGGGAGATGTTCGATATCTGCAGAGGGGCTGAGCTCTGCACCAGCCGTGGCAGCTCCACTGCAGCCTCCAGCCCACGCCGGGCCCTGCTGCTGCCAGGAGTCTGCAGTCCTCATTTTCTGCTCCTGGAATCCTCGTTTTCTGGGACTTTCCATCGATTTTGTAGCAGTAGGAAAAAAAAAACAAACAAACAACAAAAACCAAACCAAAATCAGTGGCTCTGGTGTGGCACAAAATTCCCAACCCATTTTCAGCTCTGTGATGGAGCAGCACAAGGCTCAGCAGGAGTTTGGGTTCTCTCTGCTAATTCAGATTCAAAGCGGAAGGGGTCCTTCCCAGGGACGGCAACTCTTAATGAAAATTTAGGAAGAATTGAGGAAAGATGAAGAAATCCATTTTTTTAAAGGCTCAGAAGCCAGGCAGTGCATTCCCAAGAACTCAGGGTGTTTCATGGTGGGACAGCTGCAATTTCTCTGGGAAGTGGGACCTGTTGGCATGGAATGTGCCAGTCAGAGTCCGTGGGTGCAGCCCGGGAGGAGTTTTGTGCTCTTGCTGCATTCTCCGGGGATTTTCACAGCAAGCTGAGGGGTTGGGGTTGGGGTGGTGGGAAGTGCAGCAGCTGAGGTGGCAAAATTCCTGCCCTGGGTGATTCATCTCCCAGGAAAACCAGGAAGTGCAGGATCCCGCAGGAGAGGGCAAGCACGGACAGGACAGGAGGGGGTTCGGCCCTCCGAGGGTGGCCCCTGGCTGAAGGTCCAGCTGCTCACCGAGCGTTCCCTGAGGCTGAGTGTGACATCAGACCCGGACAGATCCCTCTGCCCTGAGGCCGAGCGTGACATCAGACCCGGACAGATCCACCTGCCCTGAGGCCGAGTGTGACATCAGACCCGGATAGATCCCCCTGCCCTGAGGCTGAGTGTGATATCAGACCTGGACAGATCCCTCTGCCAGGCCTGATCCCAGCTGTCATTCCAGCCCGGATGTGGCTGGGGAGAGGGCAGGGATGGGAGGGCACTGGGACAGCTCCGTGTGTCCCGTTTGGGGTCGGGGCTAGGAACGCTGCTCCTGGGCAAAACCCACGGGCACTGGGAGTGAAGGGGTCAGCAGCAGCGTCCTGAAGGAACAGGGGAATTCTCAATGGATTCAAGGGAATCGGGTTGGAATGTGGCCCAGAGAGGAGAGTAAGAGGGAGATGATGGAACCATGGGATGGTTTGGGTTGGAAGGGACCTCAAAGCCCACCCAGTGCCACCCCTGCCATGGCAGGGACACCTCCCACTGTCCCAGGCTGCTCCAAGCCCCAGTGTCCAGCCTGGCCTTGGGCACTGCCAGGGATCCAGGGGCAGCCACAGCTGCTCTGGGAATTCCAGCTGTAATGTCCCGTTCCACTATAAAAGGGGAAAACCGGGAAGGGTTCTTTTGATCGATTTCTCTGACGAAAAACCAAGCCCGAATCCGGCAACATTATATCTGAGAACCATTTATTGAAATTAAATGGAAAGACAAACCCAAAGGCAAACAAACAAACAAAACCAGCTAAGTGTTCTTACAAAAGGGAGGGGGGGAGGAAAAACAAGAAAAGGGAGCAGAGAGAGAGAAACAGGAGACAGGGGACAGCGTTACCACAGAACCCCGGCTGTGTTTGGCAGATGGAGCGAGCGTGTCGCGAACTGCGCGGCGCGCCCGCGTGGCCTCCGTGGCGGGGTTTTCATGTGGCGGCGGCGGCGTGGCTCCGACGGGGCTCCGGCTGCGGGAAGCGGTGGCTGAATGCAGGCGGCAG
>VZTA01027092.1:0-10619 GCA_013398855.1 Mohoua ochrocephala
GTCTGATAAAATACTTAGATTGCCCTTTGTTATGTATATTTAATCAAGGCAGTACTGAAAGCTCAGTGTTTGCAGAGGAGTTATTTCAGCCTTATCAGAAACATGCACAAGTGGCACACAATAGATGAGGAATTCACCGTAAAATGAACAAAGCCCCAGCTCTGAAGTGCACAATTCCCCCCGTTAACAGCTGGCAGGTTCCGCTGCCATGGGGCTGGCACTGAGCTGAGGGTTCTGTTGCACCAATCACACTTTGAGAGGTTCCTGGTCATTTTACAGCAAGAGCAGGATCAGCTCCTGGGGAATGGCAGTGGAATTACATAGAACCAAGGAGTGCTAGATACATTCCAGCAGAACTAAAGCCGCAGTCCATCCTAAACCGTGGTGGCTTTCATAGCACAGAGTTGCATACTTAGCTTGGTTCCTGTGGATCTGGAGGGCTCTTTCCCTGCACAGCTGTTCCAGCAGCCCAGTTAAGAGCAGGATTTAATATGAGAGAAACTTTATGAGTCTAAACTTATTTTAAATTATTCTGCTTTGATTTTCAACTTCCTTTTTTTGGGAGGAGTAGAAGAATCACTTGGAAGCTTTTCCAACAGCTGGAAACATAATTCTGCATATTATTTTTTATCCATTGATAAAAATACTTTTCATAAAACCCAGCAATAAGATGCTTTCAGAAGCATAGCTTGAAGCAATGAATCACTGCCTTTTTAAAGACATAAGAAGAATCCAGAGTAGATGTTCATAACATTAAAATACTTATTGCAGTCATAAGGAATGTCAGAGTAAGGGCTCAAATTATGCCTTGAGCTTTAGGGCTTTTGTGCCTGCAAAGAGTCAAGGATAGCATATTATTTTGTGCAACTGTCTGACATTTGACTTAAGGGAACAAATGGGCTAAAGCAATCTCTAGGGTGACTTTACCACCTCCCTGAGGCATAAATTTGCTGTAATGTTTTTGTTCCTTATCCATACTCTTAGTGGATATTTTTTGAAAAAGAAGGGAGAATTGCACGATTAAGTAACTATTCTACTGTTGTTTTTTGAGCTGTACAAGATATGCATCTTCTGCTATGAGAGAAGGAAGGAACTGAACACACATGGTCTGGATGGATCCTGAGATTCACAGACCCTGAGGCAAGGTAGGCAACCAGTAGGGAGATGCACCTATTTAGTTTTCATTAATGCACCAGCACGTTTTTTACATGTGTTTTCCCAAGGTCTTACTAAAAAAATACGTTCTTTGTCCTTCTCGAGCCTATTAGTAGTGTTTATCCTGCTTAACAGCAGCAATCTTCCAACCTGTGGGTTCTGCAGGGCTCCTTTACCCCACCAGCAACAGCAACTGAGTACCTAATTCTGATCCCCTAAAAATGCAAAATAATTGGGATGACTGGAAATAGAAAGGATGACTGGGACTTGAGGGAAAGGACAATTTAGGGAAGATATATCTGCAGCCAGAAGAGGAAAACCAAAGTGTGCAAATTGGAAGTGGTTTAGGAAACAAGTTCAATGACAAAGCATCTTTGGGGAGATAAAGTTTGGGAACCCTTGAATAAAAGAGGAATGTCAATTAAAGTTAGGGAGAAATTAATTGAATGAATGTGCGAGGAAGAGAGAAACATCAAGATTTACTTGAGTACCTGAAGCACAGCCCAGATCAATTACTTGCTGCTGTCAGCATCATCAGTGCAGTGTAAGAAAGATTGAATGCACGCTGTAAAATGCACCGTTTAACAAAGTTCAAGCTATTAAGTAATTAGAATATAATATGTGAACATGCTGAATATGCTTATTTAAATGTAAATGTTTATTCACTGTTTATTTTTAGTGCAGAAATATTACCCAGCTTGTTTAGTTGTCCTTGCTGTTTCATACACTGCTGATCTATTGGATGCCTCTAAGCCGGCATCCAGAGGTAGCTGCTCCTTCATCAATGGCATCCAGGGACTCCTCTTGAAAGGTGCAAAGTAACCTGCAAAGGAAACAAATTCGAGGTGGATAATAAATATACTTTGCTCCAATGTGCTGAGGGAACAGCGATACTACATCTCCACTTACAGAGAGATCACGGATATGGCCATTTGTCAGTGATGTTAAGGGACAGAGCCTGAATGCCGAATCATGGAATCAGGTTTGGGTTGGAAGGGAGCTCAAAGATCACCCAGTTCCAACTCCCTGCCATGGGCAGGGACACCTTCCACCAGACCAGGTTGCTCAGAGTTCCATCCAACCTGGCCTTGAACTCTTCCAGGGATGGGACATCCACAGCTTTGGACAACCTGTGCCAGTGTCTCACCGCCCTCACAGTAAATAATTTCTCCCTAATATCCAATCTAAACCTATTCTCTTCCAGTTTAAAACCATTCCCGCTTGACATTGTCCTTGCCCTTGCCCTTGTAAAAAAATCTCTCAGTAATCAACTAATACTGCTCACTGAGTGGGAAAGATTAGCCACAGTAGTAAAGGGTTTTGTTAGCAAATGGGGAAATAGTAAATTCAAATGAGAAAAAGTGGAAGTTATGTTGTTTGTTGCTGGCACTTGGCAGATCAAGCTGTCCTAGGTCTGCCAGTGGCAAATTGCATGGCCTCAGGATGATCATTTCACCTTGTTATGTGAAAACATGGCAAAGCAATTCTTACATGTAAATATCAAAGCAATAAGCACTGCAAATTCCCAAATGAATGTCACAGTTTTGCTCCTGATTATGGCTTCCAAAATAACCATGAAAGGTGAAGCACAGTTTGTCTGCAGGGTTTTTCTGATGTTAACACATGCAGATCCAGAACGTGGAAGAACTAGGCAGAACTGTGCTCATGTTGTGGTTAGTCCTATTGATTTTAATCCCAACACTTTAAAATCAGAGTTTGCCAACATCCAGTCATACTAGAAGGAAGTCAAAGAAAATGCTCACCTGCTGGAAAACAAAAGCTGTAGACATGCACACGTTGTCCAGTATTATGGAGAAATAAATCTGGGTGCAGATTTTGGGCAGTGTGTCATATTTAAAACCACGCCGTAAGGTACCAGCTTTAGTTCTAAGGCCTTTATTCTAAAGGTCTGTGATGTTCTCAGTCTTTTGTGACTGCAAGCCTCTCACCAAGTTCCAGATTCTGAAAAGTACACGAGAACCACTTTGTCAACACCACCTCCTGACACAGGTTGTCTTTAAAGTCTCTCAATCTCGCTTACAAAAGAGGTGATCTGTCCTTGATTGGAGATTAGTATCAGAAAGAAACAGTTGTGTGTGAAAACATTCCAACGAGAACCACATCACAGTTAAAAGCCATGTCAAGATTCCACCACAGTCTAAGCTGGATGCTCTAACAAAAGAGAGGAGGAATGCCCATGATACAGAATAAGCCTCGGATAGGAGAGCAGGCACTGAAGGTCCTCCTCTGTTACAGACTTTCTGTATTTCTTAGGCAATACCAGCATCTCTGCCTACATCTCTTTAACCAGCAACAGAGAACATCCCTGAGCACAGGAACTTGATCCTCGCTTCTGTTAAATCTTTAGCAAAGTCCAGTTTTGTTTGGACCAAATACAGGCTCTCAAACACTTCTCAAACACTGTCTGGAAGTCAGCAAAAGCCAAGGACCATTCCTAGAATAAATTGCATTTATTTCTACAATAAATTAGTCTGGGAGACAATTCTGGAAATCAACTGGTCTTAAGACCATATTTGAAGAAAGTCCAGTGCAATGTGTTCAGAAGGTGTGCACAGTCGAGATCTGAACATCTCCAAGGATGAGCTTTTCACAGCCCCTCTGGTCTCCTGTGTCAGCAGTTAATTGCTCTCAGGACAGAACAGTTTTTCATGGGTAATTTACATTTCCTGTCAATCCCTAGTTTTCCTGTAATTGTATGAACTCCCCAGAGGCAGTTTGGATGTGTTACCCTGTTCGGGGAGCTAAAGGGGTGTAACAGTAGGCACGTGGGCAGGCTTTGTCACTTGGTCTCGGGGCTAGGGAACAGGTTAATAGAGATGTAACCTACAAGTCGTGGCTCCCATAGGTAATTTGAATGTGTTAGCACTTAATTGGAGGGCTCAGATCCCATCATTTTTGCTGAATGTGTGGGTACCACGAGGGATAAGTGCCTGTGCATGGATATGCAGAACACATACTGAAAAGCGAGCAACTCTCTTCAGGTAAAGAAGAACTAAAAATCCATTGATCTCTCTTTGTATCATCAAAAACTGCTCTTTTTTGTTTTCTTTTTGTTTGTTTGTTTGTTTTAAATCAGCATGTCCAGAAATAATAACTCCTGGAAGTCCTATTAAACACTTAATAGTGTGCAGTCTGAGCCAAGCAACTGCAATCAGACAAACTAAACAAACTAAACAAACAGTCTGTGGCCCCCTAAAATATTTTTGGGCCTTTCGGGTTATGTTAGGTCTGTGTGGGAATACTTAAAACTATTCAGAAAGATGGAGAGTTTTATTGGCAGCCTGACTTTTGCACTGTATTCCTTTGCAGTGCTGCTAGGAAAACACAGGCCACAGAGAGGGGGTGACTGAGGACATGTGTGGGACCAGCTCTTACGTAAAGAGCAGCACAAAATCTATGTACAAAGTCAGTGGTGCATTGGGCCTAATGCTTTTCCTCTGTGTAAAACAATTACATCTTCAGGGAAGGGATACTTTGAGCTGGGACTTGCCATTTTCTTGTATAGTCAACAATATTCTGCACATACACCTGAGAATATTACTGATGTGATGGTTTGTGTCCTGCAAACAAAACCAGCTGATGGGATGGGTGATGATGCTGGGGATACTGGTGGAAGAGAGTGATTGTTTCAGGCAGCAATAAAAAGACAGGTTGTTGTTTTCAGAATAGAAATTCACTGATAGACCTTGCACTGTGCCACACAGCTGAGCACACACCTCGCTCCAGTGAGCACTGCACACACAATAAATAAATTTACAGTACGAGGCATCTGCCACATACCACAAGAAAGTAATGTAAAAGAAGCATGGCAGTGAGGAGCATATGAAACAATTTGAGGAAATGGATTTCACTCTGCAGTCTCATTGAACTTTCAAACCCACCTGGTCCTTTGCAGAGTCTCAGAGGACAGGTGGAACCAGTTCTTATGGATGATACATAGCCTGGGGTGGAGGTGTCTATGGCAACTTGTAGGATGTTATGTCTGGCATCTCAGTTCTTTGGCCACTACTGTCAGTCTGGTTTTGGACAGAAAACCTCTAATTATGAGAAGAATATTGATAGAAGTCAACTGTGACACTCACATTCCATTAACCCTGCTGAAAAGAGAGATTTTAGATAAAAAAACAAGTGGAAAAGAGTCAGATAAAAAATTATGTTTGCTGTTTTCTGTAAATACTGCTTTTTAATAAAAGACATTCTGGAATGATTCTGCAGGGAAAATTCTTTGGCAGTGGAGGATGACAAGAAAACGATTATATGATTTGCAGTGCTAAGAAAGTGTTCTCTTCCCCCTCCATTTTGATTAAAAATATAGACATTTTGTGGCTTCTGTCTTTGTAAATGCATTTATAAGGTACGCTTTACAAAAACTGTGTACAACAAGAAGGACTTTCCCAAAGATCATAATTTTCTCTCGAAGCTTCTTACAGACTATCTGGAGACTGCTATTTCTGCGTGCCAGACTTTGTCCCAGACATAAATAAACCCTGTACCTGTAGCCCTGATGGTCTGTACAGAGAATAATTTTTTGTCGTGTAGTCCCCCACTTTAGAACTCACAGACCATGATGACATTATCTGGAACCATTTGATTTTATTTAAATCTGTGGGAATTGGGTGTGAAGTGCAGCTTCTTGCTAGTCAGCATTGGATGGACTGGATGCAATCAAATCTAACAGGAAAACAGAAATTAAGGGAGCTGTGTGAGAGGCAGAAGGAGTCATGTCACAGACTGCAGAAAGAATTACAAAAACAAGCCCTTTTCTTTTTTAAATATGACAAGAATGTCAGCAGATCAGTGGAATTCTAGAGCATCAGGTCTGAAAGGAAAATCCAGTGTTTGAGTCATAATTGCTTTCAGAAACATTGAAAATTCAAAGCTGGAGGATTATTCTGAGAAAATAAGATTGGAGATTTTAAAAGAGAAAGATCAGAGGGAGTACTGCACTGAGATCCTTTGAATATTCCACTTCCTGACCTCTAAATAGCTTTGGACTGGTGAAATTGTTCCATAGTAATATTGAGAAACCTTGGGAAAGAATCAGCACTTATTTGTGCTGCACATGGAAACAAAAAAAGTGCCCAGGATATACAGACCTGAGGCGGTGCTGGTGATCAGGCAGTGATTTGCCCAAAGTGACAGGTAAAACGATGCATTTTAGTATGATTTAATATGTAATGTTACCTTGTTGATAAAAGGATCAAGGCTCTGGTGTGGGAGGTGTTATGAAGTTATGTAGAAAACTGAGTTTTACATTCAAGCTACATCCAAAGGACAGTTGAAAGAGTCCAGCAAAGTCACGGCATAGGTGTCAAACTGCACAGCTACTGCTCCAATGCCATGGGTTTTTCAGTACATTAGGCAAAGAAAGGGTGAGAGAAGTTGGAAATGAAGTACATAAATCATCTTCAAGGTGAGGATGACCAAAATGCGGAAAAGCATGGATACATGCAGAGACTGGAAGGGTGAAAAAGAAAGGAACTGGGTTTTGGAGGAGGAAGCAGTTGTGGGATCCTCGTCCTTGGCGGTCAGTGCTAGCCCGAGCGACACGGTGGGGTGGATCCTGTGTGCTGGCAACAAAACAAACCGACAAAATGCTCTGCAAGGAGTGATTTGGGTCTATGAGCTTCATCTCCTTCTCTTTTAAAATTCTTTCAATGTGTCTGAGGGTTGTTTCTGTTTGTTTGCTTTTTATTTTTATGATGTGTCAGGATTCAAAGCTTAAATGTATAGCATTGCAAGGTTATAGCTTGATCCCAAAGGAAATACCAGGCAGCGACTGCTCTGTGGGCTGTGTTTATATATCAGTAAGCAAGAAAACATGGCTCAAATAGATTTTTTAACAGCAACACAATCCCTTTGGACAACTTAGAAAGTTTCACCCGCAGTAATTGCACACAGTCAGCTTCTAACATATTGAGGTCTTTGTTTTAAATCAGAACATCTTTCTTTACTGCTTTTTTTCCTATAGACTCATCCACAGGTACTTCATTACCTCCACATTTTGTTCTGACTGTTTAATATCTAGGAAACTGGTGATTTAAAATTGCAAAAGTCCACTTGGGACTAGACTTTTTCAGTCAGGAAAAACGGTAGATAATGCAAAGTATGTTTAAGAAAGACATCTTTTCCAAGGATGGAAAGACCTTTAAGATGCTGGGATCTTCTGATGCACAGAATTATAACTGTGGGCTGAATATGGGATATGGAAATACAGAACGTTTCTGAGTCTTCTAAAGAGCAGAATAGTTTTAAATTTTTAAAATGTTTTTTTAATGGTTTAATTTGAGACTTGTTCAACTTTGCTGTTTCTGGATTCTTCTGCTCAGAGTTGTTGTACCTCTTTTTCTCTGACCTGATTTTTTTCCATATTAACGAACCATCCGTGATTGACTTCTTTCCCTAATGGCCCCAGTTTGGTACATCAATATCAAAGTCTGATGTTCTCAAAACTGTTGCCTACTGATACTGTACATCCTGCTGCTGGTATTACTGACAGGTTCCCTAGGCACTGTGGCCTTGCAAGTCTGTATTAAGAAAAAGGTCCTCTTCAATTATCTGCGAAGTTTGGCCACTTCTCACATGCCTTTCCCTTGGCTGGCAAATGGGAGGTGTGTGAAATGGGAGCCCAGCCATCCCTTGAGGTGCTGTGACCTTTGTCAGCTTGGCACATTGCTCTTGTCCCATCCAGCAGTTTCCCATGTCCTATTCAGGCAACTTATCCTCAGCCTGGGGCTTAAGGAGTGATCCAGTCACTTCCTTGCAGCCCTAAAAAGGACCAGAACCTGTAGAACAGCAGTGAGGGGACTGGGCAGTACCAGTCTGACATTTCCACGATGAATGGTTTTCTCCTTTCTTGCTGAATCTGCCATTCTGGGACCGAGGAGGTGCCTGCTTGTTCCTGACAGTCAAGGTCTGACCTCCTTCTTCATTACCTTGAAAGCCCCATGCCAGTATTAGCGTGTTTGGCTCAGCTAATAATGTGTAAGTCAAATAAACTGAAGTGTATGATTTTTTTCCTCTTTTGGATTTCTTAATTTCTGTTAGTGCTAGCGAAACTCTTGTGGGTGTATCTGAGCTCCCGTGTGCTGTGCAGGGGAATTAAATGTATGGTTTGAGTCAGCAGTAATGGGAACGTCTTGCCAAAATATCCCACACAGGGCTGGGAGGGAAGACCTTGAACGCTGCCCCTGCGCTGCATGGAGAGCTCGGAGGAGCAGATGCAAACACTTGTGGTTCTCAACTTCTAATTTTTTCTCCCTCAGTTCCCTTATTGAATTCTGCAACTCTTCATTTCATAGAGAGAAATTCCTCAGCTTGTTTTGATCCAGAGTTACTGCTCATTAAGAACAGGCACAAACGTGAGACTTTTAGGACATAGATTTTCAGCTATTATGGTGGTGGGAAAGGAAGAAAAAATGTATCTGTGAAACCAAGAAAGGGTGAGGACCAGCTTTTCAAATCTGTCAATGATTCCAAGAGCCTTTGTTTTCTGCTCCCCAGCAAGGAAAGGAATAAGTAATTTACAGGCATAGTAAAACAGAGCATTAGTTAGACATGGATAGTTACTAAAGTGACTATTTTCAATTTTTAAATGGAAAGCCAAAATATTTGTTTCTGCCTAACACTGTAGAAAAAATTAAATAGAAGTGGGAATCTTGCCAAAAGGTTTATTGCATATTAACAAATGTTATTTTTGGATCACTATGCAACTGGACAAAACCCAATTCTTCAATATAGTAGCTCAGTAAACAAGTGTTTGGGGGTTTTTAATATTTTGATGGCAATAATGTGCCTGATGCTGGGTGCCAGTTCTGCTGAGGATCAAATCGATGGTTAAATTATTAAGCAGTAGTGATGGACAATCTTTCAGGGGTAATTACTTTAACAGTAATAAAAATGAGTGTATAAAGTGTAAATTGTACATGCTGACACCTTTGTAATGGCAACTGCTGCTTTTGGGAGCTCTCTCAGCAGCTCTACCGTGTTGTACCAGCACAATTGCTAAAATAATAGCACTCTAACATCCATGGAGGGCAGTAAGAAAACCTGGATGAAATGAATTTGGATGTTCTCGTCTGTTTTCACATGGCAAACCTCTCCTGCAGGAAAATACTATTGCTCCTGGGGATCTCGTAATTACCCTCAGAAGAATCCAAGTCATTTATCCTTGAAAGAGTCCAAGTGGAACTGGGATTGAGCCTGGGAGATACTATCCACGAATACCAGCACAGCGAGGTGCTGCAGCATAGGAAAGCAGCTGGGCCCACAGTTCAATCCAGAGGATCTCTTCTGTGTGTGTTTATCTCTTCAGTGTGTTCCTTGCCATCAGTGCAGCCTGTCCCAGGATTCTCCCGAGCACCGAGCTTTGGGACAGCACTTGCGATCACTGGCGTCTCTTCCCAGAGGAAGAAATGTGTGCGAGGAGTTCTTCAATTTGGGGATATTTTAGCTTTCTCCTGACTGGCAGCTCTTTTGATGAGAAGGTGTGGATTCATTGCTGGGGACATATCTTCCTCTTGTTTTATGTTTTCTTTTTTTTGTTCTTCATGTCACCAGTCCTCTGTCAATACATGTACATTAAATCCCTTTGTGACCTCACCTGATTTCTGCCTGTGAGCCACAACTGTTTTTTCTGGGGATGTAATATTGGTGTGAACAGGTCCTTTAGGATGGTTCTTAATGAGCCCGAGAGATGCTTGACAGCAAATTGCAGGTCAGAGAGGCTTGGCTGCTGGTCTCTTTGGACTTTTCTTGCTGTAAAACCTGTTAAAATTCGTTATCCTTTCCCTGGGAAGTTGTGATGATAATTGCTTTGCACTTGGGAGAAGTTTTGTGATAGCTTAGACTCCTTTGAGCCCACCATAGAGTTATGCTGCCCTTTCTTCCAGAAAGATGACTTCTATTTGTCCCAAAAGAATGAGATCCATCAGCCTCAGTTACTTCAGTTACCACCCAAAGCTTCCTGGTGGTGTCAGGTAATGTTTTCCCTCAGTTAACAGAGTGAGGGTGGCCTTTACCTCGATGAAGCTGACAAGCAGTAAGTGGTTAAACTGCAGAAACTGCATTTCTGTCACTCATGTGTCAGAAATTATAGATTTACTGGGCACAGACCTCCAAGCACTTTGAAGCTGAGGGCTTGGCTGAGCGTGAACGTCCTATCATGTTAGCTGCCCTTACTAGCATGAACAGGTTTGCAGCTGTGTGTGTTTCTATATCAATTTAATCTCTTTTCTTCCAGGGGTTGGGCCTTACCCTTTAATACTATCATATTAAAACCTCATTACGGTTTAACTGCATCCATATTTAGTAAGGCACTGACAGAGCTTATGTTGACATTAGGAAAATAAATCATAATAAGAAGTAGAACACATATGGTAGCTACCTGAGTCATCCCTAAAAGCTAAAAAAAAAAAAGAAACCAAACAAAAAATCCAAACCCC
>VZTA01027092.1:10788-142269 GCA_013398855.1 Mohoua ochrocephala
TTTTTTTAGCCAAGAAGAATATAGAAAGAAGAAGACCTTAAATTTCTAGCCTAAAACTATTCAACTATTCATGGATCTTTAGTGTTCCCAGTCCCTGAAGCCAGGAGCAGAGACTATAAACACTCTGGGATGCTGAGAGGAGAATCCACCATTTGCATCAACTTAATTTGCTGCAGAACTTGTGAGAATTGCTTTGCATTTTCTTCTTTAGGTTTTAAGAGGATTTTAGTCTACACAGTATTGATTTATCTTGTACATTAGGTGATATGAGGTGGTGAGAAGAGGAGCTAGATAGAGAGGTGTCTGCTAAAACATGCCTGAAGGGAATCCTGCAAGGAAAAGGGAAATAAGACATCTTAGGCTGTGGTTGTTCTCATCGCAGGTGGCACTCAGAGCTAGGACAGGGAGAGCTTTGTGTTTGGTTTCCACAGACTCCAAAACCACGGATGTCTCCTGCTGAACCCCTTCTGTAAAGTGACGAGGGAATTCTGTATTCCACTACAAAAAATGAAGTTATCTTAAACTGCTGGAGGGGGAGTATGCAAAAATACCTAGAAGAAGTGAACCTCCAAAAAGAATTTAAAAATGACATGTTCACTCCCTTAGTTTTGTGTATCAGTCTGTCGGCCCATGCTGTTCTTGCCATGCCTTTACTCCTCTGCCAGGAGGACAAAACCTGACCCATTCACACTTCTGTCAGCAAAATAGTCCAGCCAGTGTCAGACCTCAGGTTTTCAGTGGCTTCTCCATCCACCTGCCGCTCCTGCTGTAACAGCCACACCAGCTGCACTATTCCAGCTCTGTCAGTACAGAGAGGAAAACTTGCATGAAAAACTTGCTGAGTGTTTAGTCACTCGTGCTGCTTGTGACCGTGTGTACCTTTGTGTCATCTTGCTCATTCTGTAACAGTAAGCATGGAAATTACATGATTGGCAATATAACCCTACAAGAGCTGGGGAAACTGGTGCAGTCACAGTTTGGGTTCACAACATTCCCAGCTTGCACTGATGTGAGCAGGTATGTGATGTCTTTTAGTTCGTATGGATTGGAGAGACTTTTTCCCTTCTTAGTGACGGGCATGGCCTTTAGGGCTTGTCTACTAATGAAAGAGTTTCCAGTTTACAGCCAGAAATGTGGGCACTCTTTGTTTTATTTGACATTGATCTGTTCCCTTGAAGTGAACAAGCTGTTAAAGGTCCAGATTTCTGGATAATAAAGATTATCTTCACTATCTTTGACAAATGTCTCCTTGCCAGTGAGGAACTCCAGAAGGATCTAACAAAACTGAGTGAAAGGTAAAGAACATGGCAGAGGAAGATAAATGTGCAATAGTTCATCTGTGGAAAATAATGTAAATCGTGTCTCCTTGATGCTTACAGTCAGTTCACCAGAGACACCCGGGCATCACTGCTGGAGGGCTCTGAAATTACTGCCTTTATGTGCAGTGACGAGCAAGAAGCCATCAGGAGCAGAGGCACCACCAGGAAGGGCAGTGAGGAATGGACTAGGATGTCCTTTTACTGCTACATAAAACTTCCATGAACCCACACTTGGGAGACTTGGGGTCCCTATGTCTCAAGAAGAATGTCATGGGGTTCGAAAAAAGAGAGAAGAGCAGAGAGGAACCAAAAATTATAAAATCATGAAGGTGGTGGAAAAATCCAATGCAGAGCTCTTATTTATGAAAACTCTCTGTGAAGAGCAGAGTATTCCTTGAAACTTGTAGGACATCAATTTGGAACAAATTTTTAATGGTGTGGGGTTTTTTTTTTTTACACAGTGAGTAGTGAAACTCAGAAATGAGTGAGGATGTCTGTGGTCTGCTCCTGTAAGGAAAAAGAAAAATAAACCAAAACCTTAAAAACCCCAAAGACCAAACAAAGCAAAAGGACAAAGAAGTACAAAAGCAGTAGAAAAGAAGGCTTTCAGTCACCTCTATCCAGCTGTCAGGAGCTATGGGACGTGGCCACCTTCTACCTTTCGAGGCAGAGCACGTTGTGCTGCCAAACAGCAGTCGTTTTGGATAATTAAGATAATCAATACTAGTAAATCAAACAGTGCTTGGTGATTTCCTAAGCACTAAAACTTAACCCTCTATATTGCTACACTGTTAACAAGGTTCCTGGCACACCTTTGGCATGGTTGGCTTAGCAGCTGACAAAAGATTTTTGGTTTCATTTTGGGCATTAGCAGAGACCAGGGACTATTTTCAATGGACATTTTGGATGCAACCACACTAGAATGGATGCTAGGAGAGTCTGATAGCCTGGCTATGAGCAGACAGCTCTGCTTGGCCTCAGGGTGGCTCAAAGAACAGATGTGGGCACTGCATAACTTACTGGAAGAGTTATAACCAGAGTGGTGATGATCTATGGCTCCAATATTCCTGCTGACAGTGGGCTGTGGGTGTCATGGACTTTAGAATTCTTGTAGTGCATCTGTTCCCGAATGTGCCTGCTCCACCGAGGCTGCCATCCATTGCGTGTGGCGGGTCAGGGCGCAGCGTCTGATGAATCAGCTGCTCATATCAGGTAATGGCATTTATTTTTGAACTCTGCTCTTGCTTTTAGTTCTGAAGGACTTGGGAACAAATGCTGCTTCTGGCCCAGCCCATGTTTCCTGATAGTGTGACCTGAGCCATGCATATTTACTCGCATAGATAATTTTTGCATCACCACCTTGCCAAGCCAAGTGTCCCATTTTTCTTGTCTATTCACGCAAGAGGATAGTTTCGCCCAGCTCTGGTTCAGTGAGCTTGTAGAGTAATCAGTTACCAGGCTCATGGATTTTCATTGCACCTGTGCTTCTGGGAAGTGCCCAAAGATTCCTGTGCGGAGTCCTGTTCCAACTCTTTCTGTAGCTGTGAAGGAGCAGCTGCTTCGAGGTCTGTGTGATTTACGAAGCATGACTACACCATTTGTGCAGGATGACAATTTTAGTGAGGAAACCACTTTGATGGGTCAGCAGGGGGAAGGCAAAATTTGAATAAAGTCATAAAAGGCTATCTGAGACAAAAACACTGTAAGAAATTCTGGAAGTGTTTCAACCAAAGAAATAAAAAGATTTTAAGTTCGGATTTTGTCTCCTGACAGTAGTTTGCAAAATGAATGTACACCAAATAATCAAGAAACCATTCATCATGAAATCTGGCATTCAGGAGGTGCGTGCTGATGTCCTTTGTTTATCTCCCCTACAATGACTGATATAAATCAGTTAACAGAAGCTATGTTGCGCTGGGTGGAACAGATGAGAGTTTTTGGATGTCAGGCTAAATCTAAGCCTAGCAGAGGGACTACAGTGCCTCGTGTGCCTCAGAAGATGAAGAGCAGTTAATCAGAGCAGAGTTTCACCTTTTAGTAGCTTTGAAAAATTGTGTTACTTTTCACTTTCGGTTAAGACGAGAAATGCCATGAAGGATTTTAGTCTTGGAGCTGTTCCACACTTAGAACTGCTGTACCAAATCAGGCCTGAGGTTTACTTGGATTGGTTTCCAGTCACTGACAGTGGGCAGCATCAAATGACACAGAGTGATGTTGAGCCACTGTCCTCCTTCTTCCAGCAGCCAGATGTTGCATAATCACTTACACCAAACAAACACCGGTAAGCTTAAGACGTGAAAAAAGATAATTCCCTTACAAAATGTTCAGCATCACTACTCAGTAATGATTTAAGATAATATCATTGTGAACATTACTGGGTATTTTTAAATCTGTGCTGAATTCTTGCCCTGAAGAAATATTTTTGCCTTCAGACACCACCATAAAATTTATTCCTGGAAAGCAGGTTTGCAGAAAAGGTCCTGAGGGTCCTGTTGGACACCAAGTTGAACATGAGCCAGCAGCATGCCCTGGGGTCAAAGAGGGCTAAAAGTATCCTGGGCTGCACTAGGAAAATTATTTCCAGAAGGTCGACGGAGTCTGTGATTCCGTGATCTTTTATGTAATGGAATCAGTTCTGACAGAGTAGGTAGGGATGCACAAGGATTTGTACCTGGATTTGTACCATGTCACAGGCACACCTGAACTGACAGCTCTTAACTACAGTGTGGGCAGGTCGGAATGCAACCTGGGACCCATAGTCCTCCCACCTCTTGGGTTTAATGCCAACGTCCTTGGTATTAAATTGAATTAAATTAAAAACTATTGGATTGCTTTTGTCACTTCTCCATTAACAGTAGTTACTAGGGCTAAAAAACATATTGCCCTGATCATTAAGAATTGTAAAATTCCTGAAGCTATAGCAGTTTAATTGCTGTCTGTAATAGATTAAACACAGTGGTGAGTTTTCACAGACATACTGGCCGCTATATCAGTATTATTGGTGCTTAAAGAATTGAATATAGAAATTATTTCTGAAATCTTGGGCATGTATTGGGCATGCTACTCCCATGGGGAAGTGTAGTCATGCACATATATATCCATATTTTCTGACAGTCCAGACATACCCTCCTGATTTAAAGTCATTGTACTTTCTAAGATGAGATATGATATCATTGCTGTAAGTGTGGCAATATGAATTTCTGTGAATCTGTGATGGTGACACTGCGGACAAGTTCTGAATAAGCTTGGAAGGCACCTAAATACATGAAATCAATTCCATATATAAGTAGCTAGGTCCTTCACATGACTAACCTACACAGTTTTAAAACATGCCTTCAGGTCAGCCTGTCCAACAGATCTCAGGATCAGCAGAGCTGGGCTGTGTCCTGGTTACCCCTGTGGATAAACTGAATTATGGTAGATGCTGTAGACTGATCTTTTTGCAGCAGAATTATCTGCACTGAAAAATTCTCTGCTGATGGAAAGCAGATTTGATCCATCCAGGCAGAAATTTTGGGTTAAGTAACAAAAAGACCAGTACCTCTACTCTATCTGACCTGCTAGAATCCAACTGCACTTTTTTTTTCTTTAGACAATTTTGAAAAGAACTTAGGACAGCATAGAAATAGCAGGTCTCGAGGTTCTCTTACTCATAGAAATACCTTCCCCATTTAAATATGGACAGCAACCAGAGCATTTTTCCTTATCCTCTTGGTCCATCTGGGTGAAGTTTTGCTTCAGGGTGGGTAAATGTGGGACTTATAATTGTGAGACATTGTGAAGACTGAAGAATATCTGTCTGTCTGTCTATCTAGCTATCTGTCTGTCTATTTATCTGTCTATCTATCTATCTATCTATCTATCTATCTATCTATCTATCTATCTATCCACATGAGTTATAGACCTATGAGCTGCGGATGCCACATCCCTGGAAGTGTTCAAGGACAGGTTGGATGGGGCCCTGGGCCATCTGATTTAGTAGGTGGCATCCCTGCCCATGGCAGGGCAGTTGAAACCAGATGAACCTTAATGTCCTTTCCAAACCATTCCGTGATTCTATGATAGGCTCAAAAAAAGTAATCAGAGGAATTAATGGTGGGGAAAAAATGGCCATAAAATGACTATTAAATATGTTTATCAATAACATTTAGCTCTGAAAATCCTGTAACTGCAGCTTGCTAGAAACTTCGGGGCTGTGATGGGTGGATTATTCTGTACTGACTTGTCCCCTTTCCTGAGGCTCGTTCTACAAGCCTTGAACAGAGACTAGCAAATTTGGTTTGGCATGGGACAGCCATTCTTGGAAGTCTGCTTGCCCTGAGTGTGCTCTGTTGCAGTGATTCCTGGGACCAGGGCTACTTTTGGTGTCCTCCACATCAAACAGAAACTGCATTCAAGAGAGAAGTTGAGTGAGGATGTCTCAGTAAAGCATTACATAAGAAATTAAAGAGGAGAGGAAAACTAAAAATAACTACAACTGTTTTAAGGATCTGTATACCACAAGGTATTGTGGTATTGTGATAGGCAAATGAAAATGAAGGATACGGGAGGTAGGGAAGGATATAAAGAGCAGTTTTTCTCGTTTTTTAAGACAAAAATCTGTTGTATTTGAAGGTCAAAAGCAGGCTACTATTATTAAGTATTAAGGATAAATTTGTTTTGGAGAAACACCAGATGCTTACTGAGTATCAGTGGAGGGAATGTGGAAAAGAACATTACTAGCAATGGCAATAACAAAACAGAAGTAGGATATAAAAATGCAAATAAACTGCTTTTTGCACAGCATATGGCATTGTAGAAATACAGAATCAACCTAGCTATGAGCTGTGCTAGCAAAAGATGCTTTGCACTAACATTCCACTGAGTAAATTAATGAGGCTACTATTAGAAACCATATTAGAGAAATGCTAACCTTTCAATGAGCATTTAGACTACAAAGATTTTTCTTTTTCCAAGTTATATTCGCTCTGAAATGTGGATGCCCTCCAAGTTTAAAGAGCGTGATATAAACAAAAGACATTATTTTTCTGCCTGCATGTTTAAAATGTAAAGTGCCATCCTTAGAATTGCTACATAATTCACTTTTTTGCTACATTTCTCAGAAAACACGGTCAAGTAGCAATATTGAAGACAAAACAGCATCTGCATTTGAAGTGAGATGCAGTCTTCTTAGGCTGTTAACACAAGAGATGCCCCAGCCTTTCCGAAAGGTTGAAGTCAAGACCTTTAGCTGAATATGCTGCTTCTTTCATAATAACACCTGAATTGTAGCTGACGTTTGCCCATTTATTTCCTCTTTGATTGCCTTGCTGCTAGCTGTTTGTGCTTTGCTTAATATTTATGTCCCCTTGGCCAGTACTAAAAACCCTCAGTACTGTGAAGCTCTTCCCAGCTGAAAGCTGAGATGGACTTTCAGGTACCTTTGACAATCCCTGCTTTAATACTGTGGTATCCAGCAACGACATAATACACATTTAGGTTTCACTTCAGCTGGATTGTAATGTTTTCTCCTGCTCTGGATGTAACCAAAGTGATGTAGGGCCTCATGGGGAATCCATTCAGAGTAATTTCATTTAAGCACTTGCTAACTTCGGTTCTGCTCTGAAGTCAGCTGCACTGGTAACTAAAAGACTGATATGCATCTGCCTGCACATATTGCTTGATGATGATCCAAAAGCACAGGTGTAGCTGCTCCCCCATGGTTATCTCCCATCTTTAGGTATTCAATTGGCTGCTCTGGGCTCTGATTTCCTTACCTTTGTCAGGCTCCTACAAGCATTTTTTAGTCTGAAGTCTTTCAAAGCCCTTGAATTCCCTGTCAGCAAATGCTACAAAAATGCAAAGCACTGCTAGCATAAGGCAGCATGTTCTTTGTCCCAGAGAAATGGGGAAGTCTGCGTGAAGGAGAGAGGATTGCTGAGAGGAGAGGAGAGGAGGTACTGGAAGCATAAAAAGCAGCCTCTTCAAAATTAGTTCTGCTGACCTGTACAGAACAGAACAGACTATTTCTGTTGGGAGGGACCTACAGGATCACCCAGTCCAGCTGTCTGACCACTTCAGGGCCGGCCAAAAGTCAAAGCAGGTTATTAAGGGCGTTGTCCAAATACCTCTGAAACGCTGGCAGGCTTGGAGCACCAACTACCTCTCTAGGAAGTCTGTTCCAATCTCGGAGCACCCTCTCTGCAAAGTACATCAAAGACCTTCCTTTCATCCACTGGGCAGATGATCTTATCATCAATGATACCAAATTAGTTAGACTGCCTTCCCCTTTGTGAACCCCTGTTGTCTGTGCCTGATGATGGAATTATTCTTTAAATGCCTTTCAATAGTACCCCGTATGTTTTTCACCATAATTTTTCTGGGAACTGAAGTTAGACTGACAGGCCTGTGGTTTCCTGGGTCTTCCCTCATGCCTTTCTTGCAAATTGGAATAACCCTGGCTAATTTCCAGTCAGCACAGACCTTTGGTAGATGATCAGGAGGGGTCCTTTCATAACATCTGTATCCATAAATGATCCTTGATTTTATCTACTCTTACGCCTTGAGTTTACAAAGAGAGTGCTTCAGGGAAAGAAGAGCCCACAGGAACATGTGTTCAGTGTTCTGACTGCACTGACCAAGCTGCATGTTCTTCCCCAGTGCATGGCAGCCAGGGCTCCCCTCATACAAGCAGTTGTGGTCCCTATTATCCTGCTCCGTGGTAGACTGTGATCCCTCATGAGGAGGAGCAGCCTGGAAACAGAGGAGACACAGAAAATGATCCAACCATCAGCACTTTGGAGAAACGAGAGGCTGTTTAGTCCTTCTGAAAAGAGAAAAAAACCTCCAAACTCCATCTTTTTCTTTGATATAAAGTATTAAATCAAATATTTCAGTTGTTTTTTCCTTTTTTTTTTTTTTGATTGAGCTGTGCTGAAAGTGGTTTATTTTTTGAAATACACGGCTAAAAGAAAAAGCTGTTTCCAGCAGTCTTTGCCTCAATCTCCTTTTTATCTTTCTCTCTACCTGCTTGAGGTGGGCAAAATGGATCTCTGTGCATTGTATTCTCAGCTCCTCATACCTGCTGATGCAGCTCTTCCCTGTGCTTTTTATTGCAAAGAATATGACTAACATTTGCCAATCCTGATCTTGTATCTTCGCTGTGGGGAGGACTGCGTGTGCAGTGTGGTGCTTGGGTTTGGAGATTAATTTCTCATGGTGTCTATTCTGATCTATGCTTTGGATAGCAGTTTGTACCGTAGCTTGGAATAGGTTTAAATGATCCTGAGCTCTTGCATTGTCCCTGACAAATCTCTGCTGTGCAGAAGAGCTTTACCTGCCTGTTCAATATCATCACTCCCCTTGAGACGTGGAGCTGTCCACTCTGGGCTTCAGCTCTGAGCAAGGGAATTCTGTTGCTCAGGACAACTGAACAACTGGATGTTGAGAAGTAAAGGAAGAGTTTCAGCAAGGGCAGCTCTCCGTGGCAGCAAAAGGTTAATGCACTTTTAGTTCCTTCCAGGAAATTCACAGAAGTCAGGGCACTGCCCTGGCCTTTGCAGATGTCCCTGGCTGAGCTCACCTGGGGAAGCAGAGCTGAGCTTCCCTTTGCTGATCTGCAGATACAACGATGTCAATTTGCCTGCTCAGTGAACTGTCAAGGACTCCTCTGCTTGGAGGGCACTTCTGCAGAACAACTCGTATCTTTCCTGTTGCTCAACAAAGCGGTGAGAGGGTACTTAAATGGATCCACTGGGAAGAAAGTCACGTGAAAGCTGTTTGTCATCAAAATTAATTTTTCTAGCTTTCACATTAAGCAAACAAACAAAAAAAGACCAGAACAAATTGAGATAGCTGGTCAAAAAAATGGATAGATCACATTTCCCCTTTGTTCTGGTTATCTGTTAACTACCTGCAGAACCAATGCAGAGGTTCTGTAGAATCCACCACAATAAGGAATTGATTTCTGCGTTTGGAGTGCTAGTATAATATTAGTCACTAACCGAAACCAAAAAGGTTTTCCACTGGGATGATTTCTTGCTGGTTCTAACTTTTTTCATGCATCTTCTTTAAATCAGATTAATTTCTCCTTGCACAGGACTGACATGGTAAAGTTTTACTTTTATGAAGAAGAGAAATGTGGCTAATGTTAATAACTTCTTCCTCAGGCAGGGATGTGGGTAACAGAAGTGAAGGACCCAGAGTGGAACTGTGAGATGCAATGGGCTATAAAAATGGAGACAAGTAGCCACAAGTAGGGGTGGCTGCCTGGACCAAACCTCTGTTTAATTCCCAGTCCATGGGCAATGCTGCCTGAGAGTCTTGCTGATCACAGCTGGCTGCTGAACCCAGCTTGAGGAGAACAGCTGCTCTCCCCACAGTGGGAGCAGATCCTTCGTGTAGTGATGATACAGCACGGAGGTGATGGGGGCTCAGCAGTGCCAGGAACCAGCACCACAGAGGGAATTGATTGGACAGGAGTTGTATGGGATCCAGGGGATTGGGGTCGGCATCATTCCTCTGGGCTGTAGTGGTGCACCCAGGAGCTCACGGTGGAGACAAAACCCACGAGTCTATAGATAATTATGCTTTTATTTAAGAAATCCATCTTTGCTGAGAAACACAATGCACCATTCAGACACCACTGTGGGGTTGTAAAAGAGGCATTTTACCTGTAAGGGGTACAGAAAATCGCTGTGGGCTTCCATATAAACATGACAGATCTCTGTTTTCTGCTGGTGTGTGTAACCACAGCTCTCACCCTGCTCCTTGAGCAAAGATCTATTCCTTTCCCTGCTTACCTGTTTGCCAAGGCTTGGGAAACAAAAATCCTCCCCTTCACACCATGCCAATGGCTCACTAACTCCCAAATCACTGCAGGTCCTCAACAAAAATAGCGTGATCCAGCAATAAAGGAAAATAAGTTTATAGACAAAATGTAATAAGAACTGGCAAAGCTGCTGTTTGCTATTCGGGAACATCCTTGACTATGTTTTCCTATTGTTTACTTAGAGACTTTATTTGTTGGGAAGAATAGATCTGAAAAGGGAAGAGGGACAGTACTCTGCTTTGACCCCTCAGACATGGAGCCACCGAAGAGACCCAACCTGGGCAGTGTGTTCAGCCCAGTGCCCACTCATGAGGCTGGGTGCAGACGGACCGGTGGATCCCATTATTTGACTCTGGGAGACGAGGCTGGAGTCTGGGAAAAAGAGGAGACTGCAATGCAGAATGCTAACTCACACACAGGTCCTTTCCAAATTATGCACTGTTTGTTCTGGTAATTTTCAGATCCATGTTTTCCTTTGTGCCACAACTACCACCTTTTCCTTTTTCCTGCCTTGTCCTCAGTGGCTAATTTTCTCCATTCTAGTTCAAGAGGAACAGTAAAACTCCTTTTCCAGCTTCTTTGATGCATTTCGGCATCCATCATTCTCAAATTTAAATTCTCTCCCTGCTGTGAAGGATGCTGCACAGCTCAAGGCTTGACATCATCCTAGCTAATTTGGTTTTCTGGCTTTTGGTTAATAAATTTTTTTACCAATGATTATGTAGTTTTTTCCTACCTTCCTCCTCCACTGTCTCCTTTCTTTTCTCTCTGCCTCCCTCCTATAATCCCTGTCTTCCTGGGATGAAGGTTATTTTAGTCTAAATGCCTGTTGAAATTCATTTCTTTCGCCTACCACCCCAACTCTGATCCCTGTACATTTGCAGTGTTATGTGTTTTTTTGATCTCTTCTTCTGTTGGTTTCTAAAACTGGGAAGACTTTTCATTTGCAAATGGCTTCAGTTCTCTCTGCCTTTATTTGAACCACCAGCTCGCTTTCTATAATTTACCATAACTTTCTGATAGAGATGTGGCTACAAAGCACTTTCACTGACTCACCAGATGAAACCCCTGAATCTTCAAGTCTTTGAGGAAAACATGATGATTGCATCCTAATTCTCAAAAATGCCATATAGAGTGCAGTGCACAAGTTAGAGAAAAAATGCTCTTGGAAAATGAGTGAGAAGCTATTTGAATGGAAACAGCACAGCGGATATTTAAGACCACCTGGGAAATCAGTGACCACTTAGCTTGACTTCAGTAGGCTAGAATGTAGCAGCAGGGGACTGTAAAAATAAGTATTTTGGGGAAATGAACCTGCTGAGCAATAAGCACCACGAGTTTGAGACATTAATCACATCTGACAAAAACTGTGGCATCTTGGGTTATTGCGGGGTGGGTGGGTGAAACCCATATGGCGGATGCAATCCATCTTTTCTTGAGCATTGTGTTTGATGCATTGCAATCTAAACCCCAGGACACTGCAGAAAGACGATGATGTGATTAACACTGGCTGACAGATCACATTTGCCAGTGCACAAACTTGTTAATGGAAGTAAGGGTGGAGGTGCAAATATTTGAGCAATAGCATTCAATGAAATTGTAAGAGGTAGTGGACTTTGGATCTCAACAAGAAATGATCTTAGATGAGGTCCCAAAAGCAAGTACTGGAGAAGGGTTTTTCAGGTGATCAATTCTTGGAATTACACTTTGATGAACACGGTGCTGTGATGGGAAGTGGTGCACATGGCAGCCAGAAGGAAAACTAAAATAGCTGTTAAGTGCTCTGGTGAGAGCAGGAACAGATAGGAAATATTTTAAAATAGAAAGAAGCCGTGTGATGTACATGAGTGCTCGGGAAAGATGACTGTTGAGTTTCTTTCCAAGGAATCTTTGGAAAGTATTGAATCACAGCAGTTATTTGAAATAGTGACCTATTAACAAAACCAAGTGCTCTGCAATCAAGAGGAGATTGCTGCAGAGCAGAAAGCGACCTACTTACAGCTTTGTTTCTGAAAGTCAGAGGTCCTTCAACGGATTAATAGCGCAGCATTAAATAATGCTCATGCTGCAACATTTAATGTTTTTATATGTCTCAGACTGGTTTTAAAGCCCTTTTGTTTGCAAGTACCCCTCAGGAGAAAAAAATCAGTACGGAAATAGTGAAAACCAAGTTGTTTAGAAGTCAGCAATTTAACTTAAAGTGTTTATATTATGATTTAACAACAGGGAATTTTTTACAAGGCTATTTTGGGTGCGATTCCTCTTTCCCCGAGATGCTGGAATTTGATTTCTGAATTGAAATAACAACTCCCTTCTGAACTAGACCCTCAGACCTTGTTACATGCAGAGGAGCAGATATAATCTGTGACATCTGCTGTGAATTACTCAGTTCACTCTAGGTAGGTGTTTGAAATGAATCACCCACTGGAGCTGCTGAAATCACCTTGTGTTCTCCACTGGCAATAGAGCTGGCCCAACTAACTAAACTTAGATATGGTAAATTGTTTTCTATCTACGAGATAAATCCACTAAGATCAAGTGTTCAGAGTTTTTAGAACGGGAATTTTTTTATTTTTCAGCATTTTAGGACTCATTTTCTCACTACAGATGCCACCATCATCACGCTGATAAAATGTATAAGCTGTGGTCATAGTCACTACACTGAAAAGCAGTCAAATCAAATTAGAACATGCCAAGAATGTATTCCTCAAAACTTTTTCCCCAGTAGTTGTTCTGATTAAAAAACTTAAGGTTAATATGATTCCCAACAGCTCTTTCTCATGACTCTCAGTTAAAACAGATTTAAATCTAATAACTTCTGATCTTCATCAGGAAGATGGAAAGCAGACTTCAGATCAGTGGGATGAAATGCCTCTTTTTAGTGCCTCATCATCCTTTAAACATGTAGCAACAGGACTGTATTTTCTTTGAGGTATCAGAAACATCAGAGTTTACTATGTTAATTTCTAATCCTCACCATCCCTTGACACATTTGAAAGTCTTCATGCTTCTTGTGATGAAATAAAAGATGGAGAGTGACTTTTTACACAGGCACTAGCACCAGGGCAAGGGAGAATGATTTTAAACTAAAAGAGGAGAGATTCAGATTACATTATAGAAAGAATTCGTTGCTGTGAGGGGGGTGAGGCACTGGAACAGGTTCTCCAGAGAAGCTGCGGACTCCCCATCCATGGAAGTGTTCAAGGCCAGGTTGGATGGGGCTCTGAGCAACCTGGGATAGTGGAAGGTGTCCCTGCCCATGCCAGGAGGGTGGAAGAAGATGCTCTCTAAGGTCCCTTCCAACCCAAACCACTCTATGACAACATGGTTTATGATCCTGGACATCTTGCAGAAGCTTAGAGTAATAAAAGTTTCAAGTCAAGACTTACCATGTGTTTACTTTTGGACCACATACTGGGTTGTTGTCCACCTGCAGCTCCAGCCCTGAAGGAGGCCTTCTGAACACAAGCGCCCAGGTTTACACACTGAGATTCAGGGCTCTGTAGGGTATGTGTCTCCAGGAGTCCGGTCTCCCACAACAGTCACTAGAAAGGAGATGCCAGAGGGAGACGAATGTTTTAACACCTCCTGCAGTGTTTAATTGATTTCAGTTACAGCTGGATCAGGGAGCTGCTAATGGCCTGTGAAACCATCAAGAAGAGAAGTTTAATTTGAAAAAAATGTCCAAGGGCTGCTTGATGCCCTAGTTGAACAAGTGGATTTTAGGGGTGAGCTTAGGTATCATTTGTAATGAGCAGCTGCTTCCCACATGTCAGCAGAGTGCTGGTCACTGAGGGTCACCGGGCATTTTCAGCCATTTGGTGCACCTTAAAATGCCTGAGACATGCACGAGAGAGTGGTAGATGTAAGTGGCTCCTCATAAGACTGGGAGCTTAAGTCTAATGGGGAGCAGCTGAGGGAAATGGGGTTGCTCAGCCTGGGGAAAAGGAGGCTCAGGGGGACCTTGTTGCTTTCTACATCTCCCTGACAGGAAGGTACAACCAGGTGAGGGTCAGGCTCTTCTCCCAGGTAACAAGTGATAGGATGAGAGGAAACAGGTTTCAGTTGCATCAGGGGAGGTTTAGATTGGATATTAGGAAAAGTATCTTCATCAGAAGGATTTTCAGGCTTTGGAACTGGCTGCCCAGGCAGTGGCTGGTCACTATCCTCGAAGGTATTTAACAGATGTGTAGATGTGGCATTTAGGCTGAACACCTTTAGTGCTGGACTNAAAAGTATCTTCACCAGAAGTGTTTTCAGGCTTTGGAACTGGCTGCCCAGGGCAGTGTCTGGTCACTGTCCCCGAAGGTATTTAACAGATGTGTAGATGTGGCATTTAGAGTGAACACCTTTAGTGCTGGACTTGGCAGTGCTGGGTTAATGGTTGGACTCAATGCTCTTAGAGGCCTTTTCCCACCTAAATAATTCTATGATTCCATGTGACGCAGGACATGTGTGAGAGCTGTGCCACTGTGCAGAAGACTCCGGAGGTCAGGTGAGAAGCTCTAGCACATCTCAAAGGACTTGCTAAGTTATGCATGAGCAGCTGATTCCATCTCCAACAGGAATCCTCCACAAATCAGCTATTCCTGTGCCACTATTTTAATTTTGTTAACCTTGGAGTAGAAGGATGTGGGTCTGAATCAGTGCTCTTGTCTTTAAATTCCTAAACCTACAGAGCCCATCTCTTGGGATATTTTTATTCCAAGAATAACCATTAATCTGCCCTGAATCATGCCAGTTTTTGGCATTTTTGTGCTATGGGGTAGAAGAAGAGTGTGAAGCACAGGGCAGTCTTAGGGATATAAAGTGGATATCAGGTACTGTTGTTCATGGAAATTACACTACTTCCTGGCACATAAAAAGGAAACCACTGTAAAAATCACCATCCAGAGTCCAGAACGTCAGGGCTTGTGCGTACCTGTTTACAGAAAAGGGTGGAAGACATGGATTTCTTCACTTACTGGACCACTGAGATGTCCTTGCATATTCTGGGTTGAAACATTACATGAAACCTTCCAGAAGAAAGGTTTAGATGTGATAGATTTATGTGAAATTGAGAAGTGTGAGAGAGAAAACTCAAGAAAACCAAGAAAAAGATCCATAAAGGAAATGAATTTTCCTATAATGTACAATTAAGACTAAAAATGGAATAAATTAAGAAAAAAGGTTATCCATGACATGGATAATATTTCTCACATTGTTCTGGACACCTGGGAGGTGGTGTCAAACCTCTTGCTGCAGGATTAGTAATATATAATTAGTAATATATAATAAACACCAGATGAGAAGCAGCTCATTTCATCTGGTGAAGGACTCGACGCTCATGAGCTTCTCAGCCCCTGTCAGTGGGCCTTGTCGGGGGTGGCTTTGGGATTAGATGTGCCTTATCTCGATGCAGAATAACAGTTTCTGCCTCCCTAGGTCAGGTGGGAACCAAGGGCACTTTACATCCCTCTTCAATACTGTTTTGACTGCAGATTAGGTGTGTAAGGGACATAGTAAATGCTCTGTCAAACCCAGCGGATGAGGACTGAATAAAACACCATGGGAAGTGAGGAGCACTACATTGGTGAGGACGGGATTATTTGACTGAGAGAGAGCTCCATTACTCCTGTAACTTTTGCACATTCCCCTCACCTTGTCTTGTTCCTTAGCAATAAAAGAAAGAACATTTCCCCTGTTTTACATGCACCCACCACAGTGCTGGCCAAAATAGACCAGACTGATTAAAATCTTCAGAGGTGACTTCCTGAGTTGTGTGAGATACAGCTTCATATTTTTTCCTTGTATTGGTATTATATCTATATTTCTTGTAGTTTTAACATTTCCTTTGAATATTAGCACTTACTTAATCTTTCCCTGGCTTGTACAGTCACAGCTATGAAAATGAATTTTTTGGTGATAGGACATGGGACAATGTTTTTAAACTGAAAGAGGGTAGGTTTAGACTGGACATAAGGAAGAATATTTTATGATGAAGGTGGCGAGACAACTGAAACAGGTTGCCCAGTGAAGCTGTAGCTGCCCCGGCCCTGGAAACATTCAAAGTCACGTTAGATGGGGCTTTGAGCAGCCTGATGTAGGGGTTAGATGACCTTTAAAGGCCCTTTCCAATCCAAAACTTTAATTAAATTAAAGCCTTAGTTAATTAATCAAAGCCCTGTGCTGTTTTGTAGCACCAGACCAGTGACTGTGCTTTCCTTTCTGCTCACCCTCGTGCGGGTGTTAGAGGGGGCAGTGATGATGCCAGCAGTGATGAACATGTAGCAAACACAACAGAAAATGCCACAGTTCTTGTTTATTGGTCAAAAATAAAGTAGTATTTCCTACAAAGAGGGGAAAACTTGAATGTATTGGAGAAGAAGGAACATCTTCCACTACTGGCAAGTGTCTTAAGCAGCAGTTTCACAGCAACTTATGGAAGTTAAAAATATTTCATTATTTGGCCTGTGCTTAAATACACTTTTTGTGAAGTTCTTGGTATTTGCTGATCTCTGGCATTGATTAATGATTTTTATGGTACGTTATTTCTATGAAATTAGGAGAAACTTTTACTGTATTAGTTTCCTAAGACTGGATATTTAGCCATAGTGTAAGGAAAGAATGTCTTAAGGATGATAAAGAGCAGGAGTGTAGCCTAGCACTTTGAAGGACTCAATTGTTATCAGAAACTTTCTTGTAACTATGTTTAAGTTTATAAGATGCTTTGCAGCAGGGAAAAATAAGGAATAAACAGTTCTTCCTGTGCTGTAGGCCTTGGGGGAAAAATATTGTACTCTAATGACCTACAACTCACAAGCCTGAATAGAATAAAGTTGCTAAGGGAAAAAAATATACGATTTTTTCTTTTTGATGCTCTTTGCCAGTAGGGAAAAAAATGAAGTAAATATTTGTGTTCTATTGACACATTTAGTCAAAAGCCCAAGGGACAAGCTTTCAGATGGCAGTGTTACATAGGATAAAATCAGGCAACTATTTTCTATGGAACTTAAACTTATCTACAGATAATGAGAGATTCAGCCTTATTTGGATCGTATCCCAAAAATCTGGTTAGTGCAGGTGCATGCAGTGCAGTTTATAGACATCTTATGAGGCACAGATGCAATGAGAAAGGGGAGTCCTATTGATATTTCTGGCTTGAAGGGTATTCCTGCAAGTACTGCTCAGTGTTATCTTCAGATATTGTCAGTGTTTGGTATTTATATGGGAGAGTTTTTGGTCCTCAAACCCTTAAACCCAGTAGACACATCCTAAAAGTCTTAGAGATTGAAGTCAGTTCTGCTATAGAAATCCTCTCTGCCCTTGGGCATTCAGTGTGGTTTTGCTGCATAAGTTCCGTCCCTAAAATGAGAGCTTTAACAAGCCTGTCATCTATTTATTCTGTAACCTCTTTCAGGCAGGCATTGTCTCTTGCCATATGAATATACAATGCCTTGCACAGTGGAGTTTAATCTGTTTCTTTAAGGTACCTCTGTTGAATAACAATGATTAATCAAACTGAGTAAGTAGTATTTAGAAAAAGATAAAATGAGTGCAATGGTTTACTTTTTCTTCATAGGAAATGAAATGCAGAATTAATTGGAACTGAATAGCAGCACCTATTTAAAAGTGATGAAAGAAACTTTTTACATACTGCAATATTAAACTTTCAGTATTGAAAACTCTTATTAGGGTTTGCATTTCAGCTGAATGACAGAAAACATTCTCAATGTAAGTTATTCGTGGGTATTTTTCCTGAATGCAACCCAGTGTTCATCCTGTAAATGAATGCTCACCACAGAGACATACACAGGGTTACTCATGAATATGTGCAAAGCAACCCTTACATCTATCTCCCCACAGTCTGTCGTCTCACAGAGAGAAGGATGGCTAGTGAATTAATGAGACAACGTACAGGTAACTTGGTAGGAATAAGACAAGATGTGTGACTCAGACCTATGGATGTGTTTACATGTCCATGTAGTCACTGTGGGGTAGAATTCACCTCTGGTTCCTTCGCACCTCGAGCACCCTGTTGCACCCCACAGCTTGAGTCCACTTCTCTTGGACAACTCCCCTTTTTTAGGGTGCTGTCCTTCTCACTGGACTGACACAGCAAGTCTAGTAATTAAAGCAGATGAGAGGCAATTTTTTAAACCTGGCATCAGGAAAATATTCTGTCTTCACAGAATAGACACAAGAATCAAGATAACACCAACTAGTTCAGGTACTTCTGTGACAGCAGAAAATCTGACATCTCCTGACTGAGCTCCCTGGGTGCCCTCGCTGTTTCTGTGCAACTGTTCCAGGACCATCTCATTACCTGTCTTTAATTAGGCTGTGTTAATACTGATGTGTGCCTTTGTAAGCTGTGATCACACAGGTTTCTGGGGCCTGGTCACATCCTTCCTGCTGTGGATGGCTGAGGAAACCTCCTCAGCAGCTCTGAAATTGTTTCTCCCAGTAAGCTTTTCATCAGCAGGCATTGTTCTGGATTTTTGCATAAGGTTGGAAGCTGAAATAGCTGATCATTTTCGGCAATTTTCTGAAACACAAAACCCCACACATAGTGAGGATAGGGGTTCCCTCCATTTCTATTCTGTCTCCCTTATATTTGAAATTTTCCCTTTATGTTCCTTGGCACAGGTAGTATAAAAGGCAAGTACAGCAGTTCATTTGCAGGCTCGGTGATGTTATGGTTGAGCACAGCCTGTGAAAGTGGCAGAAGGTGTTCTGAACCATCCAAACACACCTGCTGTCCTGGCTGCTATAAACAGCCCTGAAGAGCCAAACACTATTACAGTTCCTGAGTAGAAAAAATGCTCCTGACTTGGCCTCCTGCAGCCCAGACACATCTGTTCTCTTCCAAACACTGAAAGCAAGAGGAAAGTTGACACGATACAGGAGGCACTGGAGTTCAGAGGATGGGATGCCACCGTGTCGGTGAGACGACACCTTCGCCTTCCTCTTGATGCTTAGGTTAGAAAATTTCTCGGTGAAGGGACTGTTTCTAATGATGTGTTTATGTGGTGTTTTGGAAATGGAGTCTTGTGCAAGACTGAACGTAGCTCATCATCACCTAGGGATGAGAGCTATTGCAAAGCTTTATGGGCGGTGGAATTTTGGCACTGGATAAATAAAGGTTTGGTTAAATAATGGAGGCTGCAGAAAAGGACTTTGCAGGAAGAGACGGATAAAAATAAGGAGCTTCATCAGAAGGAATTACTAAAAGGCAAAGGGAAACCTCTCTCATCCAGAGGAAATGGGGAGAACCAGAGGCAACCTCGCATTTGGGGCTGCTTCTGTAAAGGGCTGAAATCTATTCAACTCTCACTGCTTTAATCTCAGACATCCAGTAAGTCAAGAACTGGACAGGATAGGGTTATAAAGTAGATTATTGCAAGGTTAACCTCCTCTAAGTCTTGCACCTCATATTTTTGTGTTTCACAGAACTGCAAAGCCCATGAATGAGGGGCTGATTCTCAGATAACATGAATCACTGAACTGTTAATTTATAGTAGCTACTCTAGTGATATGATCTGACCCACACAGATTTTGTTTAGAAATGAAATATGCCTATTCAGAAATATTTTTAAAAGACATAACTAGTTGAAGCTAGTCGAAAGTTTCTAAACCTTTCTTATTATCCCAGCTGTAAATATGATGAAGACCACAGTATCCTTAAGCAACAGATAAGACATGTCTGAGATAAGTGTCTTGTCTTTCAGAGCAGACATTTCTCATGCAAACTGGAAAACTACGGCTTTGAAAACACTCATGAGAAACAGAGTCCTTGTCTTGGACTGTGAATTGGGCATAGTACAGGTCTGGTGAGTAGACAAAGGTGGGATGGTAGCCAGATGGGATGTGTGCAACCAGTTTCCATTTAGCAGAAAAGAATCCTCCATTACTAAAAAAAGAGTTACAGCAGCTTCTGAGAGTGCCATGAGCAGTTACTCACTTGCAAACACAGATGATGGCATTCCCAAGAGTACTGATTTGTTGTGCTGGAAGGAACGAGGTGCATGAAGAAAGACAGCCCACCTGGGAGGGCTGGAAATTCCCACTTTAGCCGGGTGTGACTGGCTGCAGGCAGCAAAGTTTTCTTGAAACTGTACCTGCAATGGTCTTAGTCTCTCCTCCTCTCCTCACCTCGCCTCGCCTCGCCTCACCTCACCTCGCCTCTCCTTTTGTGCTTTTCTGGATATATCACTAGCACATGTTGAGTCAAAACAAAGGAAAGAATACCTGTGGTGCATTAGTCTTCTGATGGAAGCAGTTCCACCATACCAGAGGTGTCTGAGCTGGACGTGATTATCCATAGTCCTTTACTTTTGGTGTCCATTACAGCTGTGCAGATGTCTGTGCAGGAAGCAAGACGAATTGGAAACACAGCACTTAGCAGTCATTTCTGCAAATGAGTGCCCCAGACCAGCTGAACTGCAGAACTGTGGCCCTCTTATGTTTCTCATGATTCTGCACAGGTACATAACACATTTCTGTTTGTGATCTTCTGGGAGTGCTCGCAATGGCATATATAAAAAAAAAAGATGATGAATGGAAGGATCCTGCTCCACTTTCCTTTTGGGATAACGAGTGTGGAAAAAGCAGGACTGAGTAACTGAAGTGAAATCCAACATTCCACTGAGGTGTCAAGCAATGATTTATCCCTTGGCACGCACTGCAGTTGCAAGCATGCTGCCTTCTATCACATTTAGCTCTTTGTATGTTTTCATATATCTGTTTTTAAGGCTGATTAACAAAACCAGTAAGGCCATGGGGAATTGGATGAACTCCTTTCCATGAAATTTTGTCATTTGGGAAGCAAGATGTCTATTCTGAAAGGAGAGGAAAAAATCTAAAACAACTGAACCTCCCCAGTTGCCTCTACAACTCTGAAATGTTCCTCCTGATTTTAGTCTTTAACAACTATTTGTTATGGAATATAGCATCTCAAAAAGTTAAAAAGAAGTAATTTGGAAAATGGAGTTCAGATACTCTTGAAACATATTATTATATCTTTACTTTGTTTCAACAAAAAAGGCTCATTTTTTGCTGCTGATGAGGTACTATATTTGGAACGAAAAAATTACTCTGCTGAAAAATATCTGTGTGGCTTCAAAAATTATGTATTTTCAGTTGTTTTTTTCTTAGAATGGCTAAAGTCATGCAGTTCCTCAGTGCTATTAATAATTATACTTATAATGGTGCTTGTGATGGAGAGTTTGCAGGCAGGAACACAGAAAGCCCTGGATCTGAATGCCTGTAAATGAGAGGAAATGAAGCTGGGTGAGGCTGAGGTCTATCTCTAGCTGTGGTTCTCAAGGCAGGAGGAAGTTCCACTCATTCTGCTCTTTTGGCACCTGCTGAAGTCCACAGGCCATTTGTTTTAGCGTGACTTGTGACCAACACCACCCATCTATATCAGCACATGAGTTCAACTGTTGTCTCCTTTAATTAGGTCAATACTGTGAAATTCCAGTTCAGGGCTTCATTCAGGGGGTAGAGATCATAAAAAATATTTTTTTTCATCCTGTTCTTTGTGTGACATTTGGTTCAAACACTATATTCCACTTGGGCTTTTTGCCTCACATGATGGCCTTTGCAGCAAATGGGATTTCTAGCAGCAGTGAGAAACCCTGCCCAGTCTCCAGCAGCCACTGTGGAAAACCAGACATTCCTCAGAGCTCCTGCATTTCCCTCTCTGCTGTGAATGCCACAGAAACCCTTGGAGACCTCAAATCACAGTTGATGCCTGGGTTTGGATGGCTGACCAAAGCCTTACTTCGGACCACCACCTCAATGTGGGGAAGAAAATGGGTCTTTCCACAGAGCTGAAAATGAGGAGGGTTCATTATGGTCATTTAACTTAATCTCCTGAATATCACAGGCCATAAACCTTTATCTTGGACCAGTGGGAGATGGGGTGGTAGACTAAATGGATTAGTCTTGGTCTTTGTGGTATTAGCTAGTTCAAAGAGAGTTACAATCCCTTAATTACAGCTATCTGCAGTTGGCTTAGGTAGTTTTTGTGCCCTTTTTCCTGCAGAGAGGTTAATTGTTCTATTTCAGTCTCGCTTTTTCATCCTTTTCTCTTTCTTACTGTGACTACTCCAACTGATCTAAAGCAAATCAGCGCACACTCTCCTGAAAGGATCAGGCTTCTTGTTTAAACTACTCTGATGATTTCAAAAGTGCTGTTCATCATTACCATGTTCCCAGCAATTCAGTGTGCAGAGATCTGTCCAGAAAGCAAACACAATGTCCAGGCAGCTGAACTGCAGATGTTTTTCTGCATTCAGAAGTCCAAATTCAGTTTACTTAAGTATGAGTTCAATAGATTAATCATAATCTGAGAAAAGTCAGATACTTAATGGGTACTTGAGAAAAACTACTGTATAATATCATGCATATTTGACAAAATTCAGACAAACCATTCTCCTGGAAGATCACTATGTTTCCTATCTGGTTAGGGACTAATCTCTTTTAAATAGGAACTGTTGCCACAGCTTGTACACACCTGATAAATGATACATTAGTTTTGGTATAAAATTTGCATCATAATTTATGAGTTTCAGAAGTTCAAAATTTCAGAACTTTAAGTCTCTGAAAAGTTCTCGTGACTTGAGTTTTGGATGGTAAAATGAAGAAAAAAAAGAATGTCCCTGGATTTAAAGATTTATGACCTGCAGAAGGAAATGAGACCTCGGAATTCATTTGGGAACTGTGATGGAGAACAAAGCTCTTGCTAATACTCTCCTTACTTTTTCCTCACAGTCTTAACTAAGCTGGAAATATTTTTTTTCTGCCACATCACATCTTCATTAGATTGTTCTCTGTGTAGACATGAGTTTCTTCCTGTCGTAAATAGAACGTATCTTCGTTCTTAAGATGTGGTATTTTATTCTCCTAAATTCGTGCCTAGTATAATCTTCGCTGTAAATAATGCAAGGAGCCCTGGATGTTACAGCTCTGGGGGTCATCTGCCCAGTGCAGCATGGCTGGAATGTGCTCCGCATCTACATCCATCTGCACATCCATGCAGTGCATTTAGACAGCTCAAAAACCTCAGTATTGTGGCTAATACCACCAGAGGATGATTACTACTAGAGACCACCCTTGCAGTGCTGCCAGAAGGCACAGAGGACACCAAAGTTTGGTTGAGAATTTGTATTTACTTTCCAAATGTAGAGTTTCAGAGGAGGCTGCAAAAGAGAGAGATGTTGTAGAAGAGCTGTCAAAAGGTGAGTGCTTGAAACACCACAGACCTATTTGTTATTCTTTTATTGCTTGAGATTTAAAAACAGGAGCCTGCGTGAGTTTCGATAGGAACTATTAGAAGCAAAATCTGCAGGATTCTGGGACAACATAAACCATGGGCTTATTTCTAAAACTGATGGCAGGAGGGCAGCCAATCCTTCTGTTTTATGTCGCTGCACCAACCACATCAAAAGGTGCTTTTCACATCTCCATTGGGCACATTTTTTGTTTTAATCCATTCTCGTTCACATTCGGGTCTTTAAAACATACTTTCTTTATTGTAGCATTCCCACCAAGGAAGCAGGGTAGATTTTTTCTCCATGATCTTGGAAGTTGTTCATGTAATTGTTCAACACAGGAGAACGTTTCCTGGGAAAATGATTCATGATTCTAGAAGACTGGCAATGTTAGCGGCTTTTCAGGAGGCGGGCTGCGAGCGCAGGGTCACATTGATCCCATCTCTGTCTCCTGTCAGTGTATGTTATCAGCCAGGTCAGTAATGAAGGGATTTGCACTGCTTCTCTCCAGCACAACGTAAAAATTAATCAAGACAAACTACCACTCGATAGCCGGCACTCTGAAAAATGCAAACTCATTTCCTCTTGGGTGACAGGCAAGTAGGATGGCTATTCCTCATTGCCTTTGCTCCTTGTCATCTCTATTAACTTCCATTTCACTCCCCAGAGGCCCTGGTTGTTAAAGATAACACATGCGTGTACTTGGGTATGAGCATGTCCTTCTCTACAGTGATGGCAGCCCAAACATGTAGGGCAAGAAAAAGAAGTGGGGAAAAAAATAGGAAAAGTTAGATTTCTTTTATGGAAAGAAATCTAACTTTTGGTCTCTTCATAAGGCAAAAGAGCTTACTCACGACCCAGGCCCTAGAAAATGTCAAGTGTAATAACAATCCTATGAGCAACAAAAAGGAATAAGAAGTGTTGAAGGAAAAGAATTGTTGTGCCAGAAGAACAAAATGGGACATAAAAAATAAAGAAGTTGAAGCTGGAATTCAGCAAGGGGATGGGCTATCAAAAGAAAGGCCCTGGAAGAGACTTTCAAAGATCTGGTGGAGCAGATATAATGGACTTTTAAGCAAGACATTTGCCTGTTATATTAATATGATATGGATGTCCTGAATTAGAAAGAGTGGGGCTGAGGCATCTGGTCCTAAATTCCTAAACCCATACAGATATCTGGAATAAATGCGTATTTTGATCCCTTCTCTCCTACTCTCTTTCACATCTGCTGTCTTAGAACTGGGCAGCCAAGCCACAGTGTTGCAATATGGGGAAAAACCATCTCACGTACCAAAAAGTGCACATTTTCAAATGGGAGTTCTGCTTCTGCTTCACTAAGCATAACTTAGTGTCACTAAAGTGCTTGTCACTGAAATGGAAGCTCCCACACAACCTCTTCCCTGTCCTTCCCCAGCATCTTTCTCTCCATCTTTTAAAACCTTCCAGTCTCAGGTTTTGTGACTGACAAAATCCATGTCAGGTTGTTTGGGCGATCAGCTTCAACTGTCAGGACAAGACAGCTCACTGGAATTGAAGTGGCAGGAGCTCTGGAATGGCAAGGAACACCCTGGGATCACCCAGGATGGTATTTTAACTATTTTAAAGAGAAGCTGCTCTGAGCCAGGCACCAGTTTAGTGTTTCAAACAGCCAGTGGTATAGTCTAGATTAAGTTCTACTCATAATTCCAGGACACTCTTTTTAGTTGTCCTTGCCGAAAACAACGACAAAATCCCACAAACTTTTTCTGAGATTTAACACAGTAAGAGCACCAGTCAGCAAAATTGGAATTATTTTCTTGGGAAAAATCTCTGCTAGCTCAGTATTAATATTTTATATGGTTGAGTTTTAGGGATTTCATCTAATTACTTAGCTTTGGAATCGGCACATACTCCCACACGTACAAAATTGCAGCAAGGCAATTTGTAGAGGTTGTTCCAAAATCAACATTGCCTGTATTGGTGAGGCATAGAACTTTCCAAGTAATTTGAAGGAAGCAGAAGATGCAATCTTACCATACCTCTTTTAAACAGCTTAAATGAATGCAATGAAGAAAGATGGGAGTGGGCCCGCAAGCAATTAAACCTGTTGAGATCCTGCTGAATACCTGACACTGCTCAGGATCCTCCTGCAGGTTCCCTCAGCTGAAAATGCTGCTGGATCATGAGAGGAAAAAATATTTTAAAAGGAGGAGATAGAAAACTCACTTCAGTACAAAATTCCAAACTTTTATTGTAAATGAACTGGGAAAAAGTGCTTAAAACGCTGAGAATAGATAAAGCTTGTATTATTGATGTGTGTTGAGACAAAGGTACCAAATCCTTGTTCAAATGGAAACAGTAAAGTCTGGGAGAAATGTGGGAGCTGACAAAGCTCCCACCTCCTGTCATCTCGAGCTGCATCAATACCAGCCAGATAAACCAGAGGCACATCTGGCTTTTCTAGTGTCCAGAACAAGGTGGCTACACCCAAACTGTCTTTGGGGTCCTGTACAAGGCCTCTCTTTCAAGTGACCTAAAGGTCTCAAATCCACCCACGAGCAAAGTTCTGTCACTTCAAAGATGAACAGAATAGTTTAGCTACATCTTCCTAGATTAAGGCACTTAATGGGATGCCTTAGTTTAGGAAATGAGGTGCCCTGGCCTGTTTCTATAGTGACCACCTCCTCCCTCCAAATCTCCTCCTCCCTCCTGCCCTTCCCCTGCAGATATGTCTGACTGCATGGGTGGCCAGGTCCTAGGTTAGGCACACTGGTTAGTTGTTTATATTCAAATTTCTCCCCCTAGCCTTGGCTTTGGTCACTTTTGCCAAAACTGGATCATGCAGCAGAGCAAAAGGTGTTGTACATCTCAGACATTGGGTCACTCCTCTGAAAGTCACACTCTCACAGGGTTAGAATATGGTCCTACAGAGCTGGAAATACCCAGTGATATCACAGCTCATTCTCTTTCTGTTTTCTGCTGCAAGGAGGGGTAAAACACAAAATAAAACACGGTGTTATTTTGGGATCGCAGACACCCCCTCCTCACCACCCTCTGATCTTCGTTTACTTTTATTCATTTATTCAAAGCTATATAGGGAAAGCTAGCTTAGCTTAGGTTCGAGCAAAAGTTAATGCTAAAAATGATCCATCAGTAACATGTTTAGAAACATTAGAGTCACAAGTGATGAACACAGGCACAGTCCTAAATCCATATCTCAGTTCTTCAGTGGCCTAATTTTAAAAAATGTAGAGCATTCCATAGTTTGATCTCACCATAAAATCATAGAATGGCCTGTGTTGTAGGGGAACTTAAAGATTACCCAGTTTCTATCCCCTGCCCTGAGCAGAGATGCCTTCCACTATCCCAGGTTGCTCAGAGATCCATCCAATTTGGCCTGGAACACTTCCAGGGCTGGGGCATCCACAGCTTCTTTGGGCAACACATGCCAGGGCCTCACCACCCTCACAGGGAAGAACTTCTTCCTACTGTCTAATCTAAACCTCTCTTTGAAACACTTTTTTCCTCTGGTGAGCCTGCAGCAATTATCACCATCTCTGAACAGAGCTCAGGTTTACCTTGGCCAGTGTCTTGGGGTGACTTTATGCTGTGTATCCCCTACTGCCTGCTCTATGCCCAGACATGATTCCTGGGCCTTTCTGTATCTTTTAAACTGGGTGCAAGGGAAAGGAAAAAAAAAGAGCCAGACGAACTTTTCAAAAACAGTTTTGCTCCAAGGACATTCACTCCCCTGCGTTCCTGCTGCGGCGGAGCAGAGGAAAGCACCTTCCCTGCTTTTCCCCGGCTCTTGGCTCTTTTTTCTCGGAGAGAGAGACGGAGAGTTAAACTCCTTTGTTTCCCTGGGACTTTGGGTTTTTCCTTCTTCTCTTCTGGACTGTTCAGAGCACCAGAACATCAGAACCTCACTGGGAGGCCTCACGCCTCGGCCCAGAGGGGCCTGAGCCGACCCAGCCCCGAAGAGGAGAGAGACCACACCCACAGAAAGGACTCTAAAATCTTCCCAGGTTTTCTCTCCACAGCGAGAGGTTTTATTATTTAGCATTATTTTTTTTTCCTGTGTGTTTGTTAAATAAATATTTTTTTCCTCCTTTCACTTTCCTTCGAGGAATTTTTTCCCGAACCTGGTGGGGGAGGGGTGGCTGTAACCTGCCTTCTGTGAAGGGGACATTCCTCCCAGAGCATTTCCTCTGAAAATTTGTCTCAAACCAGGACAGCCAGCATCTATGCACCCACACAGCCACACACTGACTCACTTCACCTCCCAGCAGGATGGGGGAAAGAGCTGGAAGAACAAAAGCAAAAAAACTTGAGTTGAGGAAAAGGCAGTTTGAAAGTGAAGGAAGCGGGAGTGTGTGTTTGGCCACAGCTAAGTCATGGCTGTGTTGTCAGCACTGCTTCAGTCACAGATCCAAAACTGAATGTTACGGAGAAAGTCAGCTCCATCCCAACCAGACTCAGTACAACCCTTGCAATTCTTCCACATAAAAGTAGATATAAAGTTAATGAGCCTCATTCCCCCTGTCTCTCACATGCCTTGTTTTATGCTAATGTATGCTAAATGGCTTCTATAAAGTTAGCCTGAATTTGTAGAGAAGTGAGAAGGCATTGAATTGTTTCCTCTCTGCCCCAAAACACTGTTGGTAGTTTTGGTTGTAGTGTTCTCCTTTGAGGCACCCTAAAATCAACCAGAGGAGCTGGGGACAGAACATGCCATGGCACTGGTTCCTTCCCATAGCCTCGGGGCCTTTCCTCACTAGTGTGCACTCCTGTACAAGACCAGCTGTCCTGGTATGTGGGAAACTGAGGTAGGTGGGCTTCAGCTGAACCCACTTCAGGCAGTCACCTACACCAGGCTCCCAGGAATGCTGCCCGCAGCCATCCCATGGACTGTGCTGGCCAGGGAAGGTCAGACCTGTCCGTGGTGTGCACGGGAGGATGGATCAGAAACCACTGAATTTCCACGGGATGAAATCATGTTGGGTCAGGCTGTATTGCTGTCTTCAGGCTCTTGCACGATGTGGATGTCTTCCCATGTTCAGATTAAGCCCTGGGTTCTCTCATCCAGGAGCTCCTCAGTGTGGAGTTGCTGCACCTTTGGATTAGCACAGGTAGGACCCATTATGCCAGGCAGCCTCAGCTCTGCCTCTCCTCACAACTCAGTGAGGGCTTTTTTGGAAACATAATTTCTGTTTCAAGTAGGTGGAGTACTCTGAATTAAATACATGAAATAATGCTTTAATAGCTCAGATACCTCTGGCCTCACCTGATTACCTCTTGCCTTCTGCAAGGAACATGAGATGCTTTGAGGCTCAAGTCTGTTCCTCTTAAACACCCCCCAAATGTGCAGTTAATTGGAGGGCTGTGTCATAACTGCTCCTGGATCAAAACTCCTTCTAAAAACTTTTCAGTTCCAATATCACCTGTTCCAATATTGTTACACATCAACAGCAATGTAATTATTTCCTAATAGGATTTTAAAATAACGGAATGAAACTACTTTAGGCATATGGTTAATTTCATTGTCTCTTCTGTCTAATTTTACATGAGAATTGTATTTATTAAACAAAGGCTGGCAATGTTGTTAACACTGAGTATATGCAGGTAGCAGTTTCAATCTTTCTCGTGTTTTTTTATTCATCTCTTTGATGTGATAGACCTTTCCTCTGCATTATGGGCCCAGAATACAATTTTAGAAGTATCTTTGAAAACTAATAATACTGCTGTATTTTCATCTGCCATTGAAGAAATCCCATGCCTCCTCTTTGGAGAGGAGTCTGAAAATACAGAACAATTACTATGACTCTGAAGACACTGATAGAAAGATTGATAAATTGCAAGAAATTCAAAGAATAAAGAAAATTAATATGTGTTCTTGGTATTGACTGCTGTCAAAAGAGTTACAGGCCACTGGGAAATGGGAATTTCCCTTGTTTTCATCTGTGTACAACCCATGTGAGTAAAAACAGATAAACAGAGTAAAAACTGCAAATATCTGAAGGTTGCAAATTTCAAGGAGGAAGAAGCTCTAAAGCCATCATTAAACAATGTGAAGGAAGAACTGTCTCTTTGTGAGTGAATCCATGCCAGGAATTGTTTTCCTTTGCAGATCTCCTGCTGTGGTGAACAGTTAGGTGCCAGTCAACATGGAGATTCACTGGGGAAATTAGCATCAAATGCATTTTTCAGAACATTTCTGAGTCATGAGTTGCCTCTTAGGTGAGGACTGTGCCTCTTCATCAGCAGTATTTGACATAAAGAACCCCAGGATACGGATGAGATGAACTCTGTACAGTCATGCCCACTTGATATGTACATTAGGGCTGGATGAGTCCAGAATGTGGGGCAGGAAAAAAATAAAGGGATCATTAAAAAGGCCTAGATTATATGCTAGAAAAGGTCAGTTTGCTGCTTTCCCTTTCTCTCATTTTTATGGTTATGGTTTATTTCCTTCCAACAGTCTGGAAAAAAACCCAAACAACACAATGCTAGCAATAACCTAGAAAAGAAAACCAAAATAAAAGATCTAAATCAATTTAATTTCAGAAACAGATCATCTTAAACAGTAGATGTAGTACGGAATTATTTAATTCTCTTTCATGATACCTAGTCAAATTAATATTCAGAAGCTTTACATTAAAAAAGAACAAGACAAGGAGAAACACTTCTGGAGAAAATATCTCTGTTGGGATTTATTCAACAATTTTAATTATTTTATTTATTACCAAACATTTTTTTTTTGGTAACATCACAGGAAGGAGAAATTAGATATTAACACAGCTGGCATCTTCTGGGTGCTTCTTTCAGCTCTTCTTTTCATTTCATGAAAATGAAGGGTAATGTTGGGGACTGAGGTGGTTGTCACACGTATTCTCTAATACCTCAGGATATCCTGCGTCAATATCTCTCCCCTTCTTTCCTCTTTCTCCTTCTTCCCTTGAAGTTAAAGCCCTTGTGTGGCCAGGACACAGGCCAGAAGAAGAGCAGCTAGGAGGTGTTAATTCTCTGGTAGGACACTGGTGAGTGGGCACATCTGGGATTTGGGACTCAGTTTGCAGGAATGGCTTTTTCCAGTGGTGTTCCAATCACAGAATTGCAGAATGGGTCAGGTTGGAAGGGACCCCAGTCGGTCATCTGGTCCAACCTCCCTGCTGCAGCAGGGTCACCCCAGAGCACATGGCACAGGATCGTGTCCAGATGGTTCTTGAATATCTGTACTGAGTATATAATGCACAAGAAAGGCAGGACTGCTGGGACTCTGCAGCCAAAAGTTCCTTAACTCCCAAGCTAGGATAAGCCTCCCTTTGGCCTGGTCATCTTCTGTTCCCATGACATTTGTTCTCCTGTCTCAACATCAAATTGCATTGTAGAATATATTTATCGTGACATAACCCACTTCTTCAGTCTCTCCCCCAGAATTTTGTACACAATTCTCCATTATTACAAAGCCTTCTACTCTGTGGGTGAATGCACTAAAGCGGAGGCAATCCTGTGGAATAATTACAGGATGCTGGCACAAGCAGTCAGATTACTTATGTTTCTATCAATGTTTAACCCCTCGGGCTTTTTTAGGGCACCCAGGCACTCCTGAAACCTGGAGGTATAGCTTGGCTGGTTGTGCATCTCTAGGGAAAAAGTGGTGCCCATCATGAAGAAAATGGAGCAGGGACCTGTGCTACATGCTCCGAGAAGTTTCAGCCTGAGCAGGGTGACATTCACAGTTTTGAGATGCTTCCAACCAGCTTAATCAACTCTGAAAAACAGATGGGACTGTATGCCATGGGGGTCTGGAGGCTTTTACTGCCACACAGAAAAGTACTTAAAAGTACCACTTCTTAAAAGAGGTTATTGTCCAGTTATGATAATCCTGAAGAGAAGGCATAGACAACACTGAAAACTGGTAACAGCTTTGGCAATTTTTAAATGGTCAAATAATGTTTTGAATGGTTAAGTAGCAATATTTCACAGGTAATTTTAATTTTTTAAAAAATGTTTTTCTGTTCTGAAAAACCCATTTCCACCCTCAATTTACCACAACAAAATGTACCCTTTAATGAACAGTTTCATTACTGTAGCAGTTTGGAAGGGAGAAAAAACCCAAACCCCCCAAAACCCCCAAACCATGAAACCCCTGCCCGTTGCATTACAACCAACCTCCTGGATTTGGATTACAGATATGGATTTCATGTCAGCTGTGCAGACATTGTCAGCACTATGTTTTGAAATTGTCTGCTTGCTCATCACATTTTAATTAATGAGGGCATGAGCCAAAACAGGTGTTGGTAACAGAACAGACAGCAGCTGGCAAACAATTTTTAGATCTACGATTAACTCATTTATACTATTGTTCCAGAACAGAGGGTTCATACAATTTTACTGAGGAGGAGTTCATGTAATTTTACAGAGGAGGCTATTATCAGGCTGAGCTGTAGAGGCACATTCATTTTTTCTGTTTCTGTTTTGCTGGATTTTTTTAAATGACTTTTTATCAGGCTTGGTTCTCATGGTAAAGCTGATTGAAAAGTTTAGGTAATTTTTTTTTTCAGCAGCAGGCAATTTATATTACTAAAACAATCTAATCAAGGAACTAAATGGCCTTTGAATAAAGAACCCTAAATTCATCTCATTATCATCTCTTTTTCCAGAGAGAAAGTGGCATAAATTGCTCTGCAACTAGAGCTCAGCAAAACTCTTCTCCAAATCTGGGTCTGTATAAATTGCCACAGAATGAAAGTTGTACGAGTCCATCAAAACCTCGAGAACATTAAGAACCCAGTCAAACTCTCAGCTTTCTCATTCAGGTGTCTCGGGCTCTTTCAATCACATAACTGATTTCTATGCCCTTGCTGTTAACCATTCCAAGACTTTTCAGATGTAGCTCTTCAGTTGTGAACTTCTGGCATTCCCTGGTGTGTCTGCCATTCCTTGGGGGTTTAAAGCTGGATGTCTAAAATGAGGAGGCAAAAATCCCATTGATCCACAAAGCCATCAGGGCTGATAACTTGGTGCTGTAATTTGCCATCTCTACGTGGTTTTGTGTCACAGCAAATTCCATGAAGTAGCTAAAGAGAGAGTAGAGAGTCTGAGAGAGAGTGAAGACCAGGGTGTTCTGATCAAATCATTCCTCAGGTTAGTTAAATGATTATTTTGATGAAATGTTTCATGTTGTAATCAATGACATCCTTTTTTAGAAGCATTGCAGGAGAAATAGTGAACATCAGTCTGGTGACACAGCAAGCACAGTAAGGGCAGTAACAGAGGAGGATGCAATCTGCTTCTATGCTAGATCTGCAAAATGTGACCTCTAAGGCTTAAGGAGTTAAAGAAAACATCAGGAAAAACTTCCTTAACATCTCCATATCCTTCCCTACCCTTACAAGCCCTGGAGAGGAAAACATGCACCCTGGGATTCTCCAGGATGGTCAGCTTGCTTGTCCAAAGAGTGGAACATCTTGACATTGGTATTGATGATTTCCATGAGACAGCTGTGGGGATAAGGAATTTCCTGATCCTTGAGACATTGTTCTTTGCCCAAAAGTAGTTTTTTTTTTATTACCTGGCTTTGATACCAGCCATGTTAGAGCCTCAGTGGTGTATAAACTGCAGCTGAGATCAGCCAGTGGTGCCAGGATTCAGGCTCAGGCATGACCTCCAAATGCCTGTACAGTTTAATGGCCAGCACAGCTCCTGGCACGCTTTTGGTGTGTGCTAATAGCCCAGCCCCAGACAGGGCTCTGGCACTGGCTGGGCATCACATTTCTCACAAGCTATTCCCACTGGTAATTTGAATTTAGACTCTCCTTTGTTTCAGGGGAAGGAGAGTTTTGATATACGACCACCAGTAAAACCATGTCATTTGGCCTCAGAGAAATGTCCTTAATAGCTTTGCTTAGCAGGATAGGCAGAGCCTGGAGGATCAATGGAAAACTAAAAAGCTTGCAAGCATCCCTTGAAATTGAAGGTTAGACCTGTGAGTTATTGCATGAATACCACAGCATAAGGGAATGCAATCTTTAAGCATGAAGAGTTTATATGCTGGATGACCCAAAAGGCCAAATGAATATTAGCTGTTGTACAGAATATTATTCTGTGCACACAATATGCCTGGAATAATTAGCAGAGTAATGGATTTATGTTACTACAGTAAATTTGCACTAGCCATAATAATTTTAATATATGCACATATCTTTGAAATTATGATAGCAGCTGTAAAACTAGTGCATTTCTTTATTAGAAAACACCTAGATCAGAGAGTTCAAAGGAGGGTCAAGGACCAGATTTGTCAGGCAGCTTTGTGGTTTAACCCCAGTCACCACCTGAACCCCACATAGCCCCTTGCTAATTCCCCACTGGCTAGGAGTGTATTTATGATTGGTTGAAAAAATAGGATGGAAATTAAATTTCCTTTGACTAGGAAATCACTAGATTTAGTATTATTTTGATGGAAAAGTCTTTCATTAACTAGTCAGGTATTAAATGAGTTAAAAACTCTCTCAGTGCCAGATCTCTCAAGAGATCTCAAATTCATTAGCTATTACCTGTATTGGTCCTTGGATAATTTTTCAACTGCATTTAATATTTTTTATCAATATTTTAGGAAATACAAATACTTTATGTCAAGACTGACTGATGACGTGAAGACTGACATAGCAGCAAATATGGGGGCAATTTATAATTTATTAGAATGGTTTGAATAGCTTGGTTTCAAGCCTGGAGAATTCAGCTTTTCCCACAGTAAATCTATATTAGACCAACTGAATTTCTGGACCTGATTGACTACATTGACTAGATCTTAATTTCCTATAGTAGAAATTTAGACATTTAACTTTTCAGTGCATATAAACAAAAGCAATACACAGGGTAAAAAGGAGAACAGGCTTTGTCAGAGCATGTGGGGACTTGCTGAGGACTCGATGAAGATTCTGGGATCTCCAGAGTCCAACCTGCAAAAAGCTACATTTCAGGCATAAAAAAAGCAATCCTTCCCATAAATAAGGCTGTGATAAAATTGGTCTAAGCCATTTCTAGTTGTGGGATATCCATATTAAGATGTGAAAATAGAGAGAATCCAGGTGAGGATTCAAGTGCTGGAAACCAGCCTTACAATGTAAGCTCCATGGAGCTTATCTAATTCACTTCATTAAAAAAAAAAACAAACCAAACTAAGACATGAGTTAATCCCTATGTGCAGCTATTTATATGTAGAGATGTGTGGCAGCAGTGAGGCTTTCAAATTTATGGACAATGGCTTAACAGGAATCACAGGCTGCAAACCAAAGGTAAAGAAAATTGACCTTCAGATAATCCATTCCTGTATCTTGTGTCATTGGGATGGTTAAAGGCAGGAGTACCTTATGGGGACAGAAAGCTGAAGGTACCACCATTGGAAAGATTTTTGATAAGACTGGGGTCTTTTGAGAGAAATTATTTACTCCCTGCATACGGTGTTTGTGCTGGTTCACTCTATCACTAGATTTTTATCCCCATCTTTTTAAATGCAAACACTTCTAATCCTTGGAATAGTTCAAATGGGGTATTAGCATGAAGATAACATGCAATTAATTAGCAGGGCTTTCACTAGTCACCAGAAGCAAAGCAATTATAAGAAATGGTACAATGGAAATTCCGAGGCTGTATTTCTGTGAAATATATTGTTAGCCATTAGTTTGTGACAAATAGATGTGTGGTCTGATGCAAATATTCTGAAAAGTCACATTTTTAAAAGTCAAATTTGGAACATATGCCTGAAAACTCAGCATCAGTTTTTCTGTGGAATTGATGTCTTGATGTATTGTTATTTAGTCCTTCTAAAAGCTGAAATGAGGAGACATGTTAGGCTGGCAAGAAAAAAGACTGTCATTTAACTGTTGATATGAGATTTTTAAAGCACAAACATAATTTGGCACCTTTATGGAAGAACGTTTTTAATGGGAATAGTAAAAAGAAAAAAAAAAAAAAAGTGCTTTCTCTGCTACCATATTTTTTCAGTGTGTAACTTTAAGGTGCAGAATGTGCCAACCTATAAAATCTCCTGTGAAATGAGTATCTTGACACACTGATGTACCTCTGGGGAAAGTGCCATGTTCCACAAACCAATATTTAACATATTTACTCTAACAGCAAGAGCTGTCACATACTGACCTGTTGCTCCTATCACGTGCAGGCTGCAGCCATGGTTTAGTGTCCCGGAATTAATTTCCTCACTTGGTACATCCTTTCTTGTGGAGCAGAGTTGATTTTTAATCGTGTCAAAGCCCCATTCTATTACTTTGCTCCAATTTTTCCAGCACACATTTTGTTTTCACTGTACCCCAGCTCTTGTTCCAGCACACATTTTTCTGAGTAGTTTTCCTAGCTTTCCTAGCAGTATAAAGTAGTGCCTACTTATGTCGGTGGCAGGGGGGTTGCCTTGTTTTGGGTGCTGTGGCAGCACAACAAACCAGGCAGTTTTCCCTCCTTTTGTTAGCTGCTGAGCTCCTAACTGACTGTAGATAGTTATAGCTCTCTTCCAGAGCCATTTCCCTCTGGATCCCACACAGCCCCTTGGCAAAATGAGAGCTGCACTGGACAAAGCACTATAAAATAGGCTCCTGAGAGCAATGTGCAGTGCCTCGGAATCCTAAGAGGTGCCTTGAATCTGTTCTCTGTATTTCATTCCCTTTAGCACTGTTAAGGTGAAATGTTTCCTAGAGAGCTCTCATCCAAACATCTGGGAGTACTGCAGGAAAACAGCACAACAGAAATGAGCTCCCAATGGGCTGAGGGCTGTTTTTCAATATCTACATTCTCTCCAGTTTGGGCTGGTTTGGTTTCTCTTGCAATAGAACAGACTATGAAGGTGAATGGGTGCTTGGAACTGGCTTGCAGATGTTATCAGCCGCCAGGTGATAAGAGGATTTGCTCTCTGTGTTTGCCACAGCAGTTGTGAATGGTAATTCCCTCATTAAGAAGCTCTGGAGGGTAACAGTGATGAAGGACTTACTGCTGAACTGGGAGTCACAGTCCACGGTAGAAGGACAACACAGTAAGAGCCCAGCTATTAATTGGGCAGTGGGAAAGGAGGGAATGAAAGAAGAAGGAAAAGATTCTATTTATTTCTTTTGCTCTTACTATCCCTGTCCCTTCCACTTCCATAATCTGGAGTAAAAATGAAGATGCAGCACACAAGTGTTTCTCTAACAAGGCCAAAATGTATGTATTGGATGTGCTGTGTAAGATCTGCAGTGATGGTGGTTTTCCCAAACAGGTTTTCTCTTATTGATGCAAAAAAAGAAAACCACCAACTGTGAAGAGACAGATGGGCATATGGTTGTGGATTTGCTTGCTTTCTTTCTCTTTTCTTTCCTTTCTTTCTTTCTTTCTCTTTCTTTCTTTCTTTCTTTCTTTCTTTCTTTCTTTCTTTCTTTCTTCCTTCCTTCCTTCCTTCCTTCCTTCCTTCCTTCCTTCCTTCCTTCCTTCCTTCCTTCCTTCCTTCCCTATCTTTTTTCATGGGCGTTCTCTGGGAGTAAACCAATTTTAAAAGTCTTGCATAAATTAGGGTCACTTTTGTGCAATAAATTTCATGTCAAAGCCCAACTTTTCTAATTTCTTGCCCTTTGGGTGGGCTGCCTCTTTCTTCTCTGCAGTAATACCTACAAGCCAGCTCTCTTGGATTAATTTTTCTTTCTGCTCTACATGGTTTGTCTGTCAGATTACTCTGACAGCTTCCTATTTACCACCAGATCCTCTTCTCCTGAACTGTGTCCTTCTGTCAGGGTAGCAAAACCTGCCGGGCCAGGGAAGCTCTCCCACCCCAGGTGGGGGTTTACCTTCTAATGGCCAAAGCTAATGCGGTCACAGCCTGCTGCTCTCTGGCACAGGGACACGAGTGCTTTATTTGGAGATACCTCTAGCCCAGATGTTGTGTAGATGCCAAATGGGAGCTGTTTCTTCCCCCCTAAGCACACAGTCTATGTATTTCAGAGCAATTGCGAGTCTGGAAGTACCTACTTGGCTGTGAGGGGTGGTAGATTGAGATAAAGGGTTCAGTTCAAGAACCTTTGAGTAGAGCAGTCAAGCACCTTTTAATGAAAATTAGGATATTCCATGCCACAGAAGATACCTAGACCCATCCTCTGGTCCTGAATTCAAAGGCATGGTCAGATGTGTGTATATTATGAACTCTCAAACCTCTTAAGTCGTGCCAGTGACTGTTTTGGCAAAGGAGCTGAGCTGCCATGTCCCTTCTTCCACTGAATGACTCGTCTTCTTTCACCCATCCTTTTCACTCTATCCCTCTTAAATCTGACCCTGACTAAAGTTCAGCAATTAAAATAAATGGCTTTATGCAATTTTTCTAACACATATCACCACAGTCAAAGCTCTTTTCACAAAAAGAAAATCAAAGGCGAGCCCAAGTTCTGTAAGGGTCTAGTCTATGTCCCGTTGAATTCCCTTGGTATTTGTGCAGGTTCTGGGTCAGGGCTCGGGCTGGTATTTTTCCACTTTGGAAAAACTCACAAACACTCTTTTGGGAAGTTTTGAACAGCTCTGAAAGCAACATGGAATATATGTGCTCTAATATAGCTACAGTATTTTAATTGCAGGCATCTGCCATCCAGCTAATGCAGATATTCGTGGAAATGTTTACTTCATTACTGCCTCACAAGATCTTAATTAAGCTGACTGGAGACTTGAACAAAGGAGGATGAAAAGGCATCAATTATGTGTGTTAGCACCATGAATAGGGCTCTGAAACTCAGACCCGAACTTCCATCAAAAGGGGCTGTTCGGGAACGGCTTCTCCCAGGCTGGTGATTGCAACCCCTTCATTTTGCACGCCCCGGGGCAGGGCTGCATTCTTCTGGAGGCAAAGACAGCCTTTCATTTCGGTAATTGTGGGCTGCTCATGCAGCGGGGATGGCAGCGGGGGATGGGGCACGAGCTGACAGCGTTAAACCACCGTGAGTGACAGCAGGGATGTCACATCCAGCAATCAAAGCCTGCCGAGCACCAAACCCGGAGTCAGGTGGAGTGCATAGATATAGACTTTCCATCAAAAGCCTCTGTGAGTTTAAATTATGACATAGAACTATTTCTTAATCAAAATATGCAGCAGCACTGTGAAGAAAAATAAAATACTTCTGAAAGGAAATTGGGTACGTGTGAGGTATAACACTTCCATGCAGCTTTATTCCTCCCAAGTCCCAATAAAAACCACAGTTACCTCCTGGTAAATGTATTTGTAATAAGAAACATTTGAACAATAGCCCAGATAAACTAGTATTATCTATTTTGGATCGGAAGAAATTATTTCTATTGATGAGAAAGTATTAACATCACTGGTTTTTTTCAACATTCCTTCAAAAGTTTCAGAATTTGTATTGTTTTACCAAATTTGGGTTCAAAATAATTTGGAAAGCAAGCAGTCTTCTTTTTCCTTTATGGCAACAACTATGTGATTTAAATATATTTTTTATATGAATGGGATCTTAGGTCTTACTGTGCTGTATCACAGTAAAATGACAGGCAATTAATCATAAATAACATTCTGAAGGTGAAATAACGTAAAAGTAAACCAAATGTTTTAATTACTACATACGTAGCAGTAATTAATAGCATTAATAGCAAGTGGAACTGGTTTTTGGTACAAAAAATACTGGAAGGGCTACTGAAAGGGTTCATCATTTTTTATATTTTTTTGGTAAAAGGAATTTTCATCTGATTCAGATAAAGCTGCAAGATTGTATTTGTGATGGATGCTCTTAAATGTTTTACTTTATATTTTTGGATGACAATGTGCAGTGAAAAAAAACCTGTCAAAAAAAGGGTAAAAATGTGCGTTTCCCAAGGGCATAACCCCACATCCAGTTTAACCTGCTGCTCTGAAAGTCACACAGCATTTAGAGCTGCATGAGATTCAACTAACAGAAACCGTCTGAATACATGACATTGTTACTTGCGGGGTGGTTTGTATTAGTTGTGACCTTATTTCTGTTCAAGCATCTTTCAGCTGGGTAGTTGAACTGCAACCCAGTTTAACTGATTACATTTGCAGGGTTTTTCTGATTCTGTCCTGTGTAACACAGTATTAATTCCAGTTATGGTTAGTAGCACCAACCAATTTGAGACTTACGCTGTGCCATGTGATGTATGATAATATTTTCTCTTTCTGTTGTGCCTTGCAATGATCTTTGCCATTAACACTGATAAGGACAAAAAGGAAACCCACAGAGACGGCTGCAGCAGCAGAGACCAATAAAGATAAAGCTCTTGTGTGTGTTGGGATTTCTGCTGGAGCACACAGCGCTGTAAACAGCATTCCTCTTCCATAAAGAGGAAAACAAACACGCTGGCGTCGCTTTGAGGATTGCAGCCCCACTGTTATATGTGCATGCATCTTTCTTAGCTGATTTTACTGAAGAATGGGTTTTTTCCCCCCTTTATTCTGCAGTGGTTGTATTAGTGGACTCTTAGAGAGAAACCAGATAAGCCATAAGCTAATGATCCCGCTCCAATGCAGTAGTTCTGACTCAGTCCATTGCTCTCTTGAATAAAATCATTCTGTGCACACTGACAGTGATGTGGGTCAGTTGATGAAGTCTCTGTCCAGAGGATCTTCAATCCAGAATTTCTCCTACTTTGAAGAGAGTCTGCAGTGCAGAAGAACTTACAGAAACCTCAGGGGAGCTAAGTGGCATTAAGGAAATAAAAGTCATTAAACAAATCTGCTTTCCATTGGATTTCACTTAGTAAAATAGGCATGGCAACATAAAATCATCGTGCCCTAGGCTGGCATTTTCAGAGTGACAAAATGTTTATTGCTTCATTTCAAAATGACTAATTCGGATTTTTCACTTGCATTACAGGAAAGTCAAACTCAAACCAAATATTTTGAATATGTCGTAAGGCTGTTTTCATTCCTCTTCACTGATTGTTCCAGTACTTACCCATCCTTTGCAGTGGTTTGAAATAAAGATAATTTTCAGTCTTGAAATCTAGAATTGATCTGCTGTTTTCTGTGGATGGACAGAATTGCCTTACAGCGTGGAATTAACTATTTGTTTGTTTGTTTGCTTGTCTGTTTTTAATTTCTTAGGGACTGGGGCTACCTCAGGCTGAAGACCACGATAATCAACATAAAGCTGGACTTTCTTCTCCAGATGTCTGGCAATGAAGAAGTCAGATTAATTAAGATCCCTGCATTTAATCACTCCTGAGGCCTCTTTTGGACATCTACAGTTTGAATACTTGGCCTGCAGTGAAAACGCTGTTTTTATACTCTAATTCCAAAAATTATCAGAATGCGTCAGAGACGCAGAATGATTTTTGAATTACCATTGTGGACTAAGTTCTCAAGCAACAGTCAATTGTTAAAGTTAGGAGGACTGGAAAAAAAAGTTAGTTCATGCATTTTGATGAGAGTTTAGGGTGTTTTTTTTAATGTTGATATAAAATTTAAGATTAAAAAAAAACCCCAGCACTCCATGAACCTCTTTATAAAGCTTCTGATCGTACAAAACATTTAGTTATGAGGTGCAGCATTTCCTTTACCTTCAACACTCATGCTTTGATTGAATTTTAGAAATCAGAGTATTGGCATCCTAATTTAAAAACAACCCACAGATATTTCCTTTCTGTTCCCATGCTGTTCTTTCTTTTCTGCTCACAGATGGTATTCTGACATTTCTAATATATACTGCATTTGTATGATAGTTTCCCAGAATATTTTGATAAGGAACTCCAAAACCAATTTAGTCAGAGAGCAAATCTGATGTCAGACCGAAAAAGATTTTTTTTTTCTTTTTTAAGCTAAAAGGAAAGAGAGAAACAAGCAAACTCCTTTCAGGAGATGAAAAGATAGATTTATCTTTCTCTCGTAACAACTGAAATCTCTGAGAGATGTCAGGTTTTATCCTGACGCGTTTCTCTCCTCCTTACGATAAAATATGAGAATCCTTTTGATGCTCGATATTACTTTCCCCACCTGCAACCTCTTTGTTTCTGACCTCACCTTCCAGATCACTTAGGAGTTTTTAATCTAGTTTTGATGGGGAAAATATAGCGTGGATTTAATACTGCAGCTCTTTGTCTACGTTAAGTTTTACTCATAGAAGTATTCCAATTCCTTTGGTTTCCCTGAGTGACATTCATCCCTCTGAGTTCTGGATGTCCAAAAATTAGCTGTGCACCCCAAGGTGGCCTCTTAGTTCCCTCTGCAGGCAGTGCAAGAGGATTATTCACTCTCCCCGTCTGAGATATTTTTGGGGAGGAGTCGAATGGTGCTTGCACCTACCAGTCTTTCAGTACTAGCTGTGCTGGAAAACCAGCATGGCCTGCCAGCTGGAAAAGGAAAGAAAAAACTCCCAGTTCTCAAATGAAGGAAGTTGCCACATAAGAATTTCCAAAATTGGTCTTTTTCATAAAGGTTGCAGAAAACAAACAAAAAAAAAATCAGAAATGTCATCGTGGATCCTGTATGCTCGTTTTCAAAGTAATTTTTTGAGTGAAATTTCCTAACATTTTGAGAAAGATCAAAAATTCTGAAATGTCAAAGCGCTTATCTAATGAAAGCTAAACTTTCAGTACTTAGAATCATGGAATCATGAAGGTTGAAAAAGACCCCTAAGCCCATTGAGTCCAACCTTTAGCCCAGCACTGCCAAATTCACCACTAAACCACATCTCTAATAATATTTCATGACCATCTGAGGGAGTGATTTCAGCCCCAATGAAGCACAAATGTGTCTTCCTTTTGCAACCAGGGCAGCTGTTAGCACCACATATATTTTTAGCTGGGATTTCAGCACAGAACAAGTCTCATTTGTTTAGTTGGAGTAGCAGTTTCCAGCAGCCCTGGGTGCCCTTCCATATGGGAATATGAGATTTCAGCTGACTGATGTGATGATCTTTCAGTGTTGTATAGAGGCTCAGTACGTGGGCTACACACAGCCAGCCTTCACAGCCCCGACCAGGCTTTCAGAGTAGGACCTTGAGGTTTTACTGACCTTGTCATGGTAGCAATGCCAAAGTCATTATAATAATTTCAAAACACAGAGATGAGAAACTCGAGAGCGAGACTTGTGAGAATTCAATTCAGCGGAGAGGGAGGGAGTGGGGATGAAGGTTCAACTTCCAGATTTTCTGGCAGCACCAAGTGACATTCATGTGAGCCATGGCATACCTCCAAATGACAGAACAATTTCATTCCTTCTACTTTATTCCTTATCCTAAGAGATGTTATTCAATCCTTAGGAGTGATGACAAAGCACAGAGAGTGCACATGAATAGTAATTATACACAAGCGTGATCATTATAGGCAAATTTAGTGCTAAGTAAAGAGCTGTGCAGCACAGAGCAGGGGAACTGAAAACTGCAGGAACCTTTGCAATCTGCAAAGCTACTCACCACATCTTAACAGCAGGCAGCAACAGATTTGGGTTTTGGTTTTTTTAGGAATGCTCCACACAAATTTCGATAGTCAGTTATTTCTTCCAAGATGCTGAGTCTACTTGCTCATTGATATTTTCCAGAAACTTTAGTCAATACTTTCAATATTGTCCGCCAAGCCTCATCGATTCTGATGAAATTTTGTTTCAAAAATCAAGAGAAAAAACTTCACAACATCAGAAGTTAATATTTTAGAGGCTTTGGAAATTCAAAGTTTTGTTTGTTTGTTTACAAAAGCCTTTTAATTACAAACTGACTGCTATTTTTAAAATAAATAAATGTAAAGGATGAGACTGTTCAAACAAAATGATCAGGAAAAAGTGTTTCTGTAAATGTGAAAGTCTGGTTGCTGGGTTTTTTTGCCAAATACAGCTTATGTACTTATCCAGCGTTCAGCAATGCTTCACTGACATGGCAATTCTCTGATAAGCACAGAAGCAGACACACAGACATTGTCACCTTCACAAAGAAATCCGTTCCAAGTAAAATATTAATTAATAGGGCAGTTGTTTCAGGGAGCGGAGTAGATGCAGTTGATAAAGCACCAATTAGATGGGAGAGGGAAGTGTCAGGATTCCATGTGATGTGAACTTACAAAGCTTTGCTGGACTTGACTGCTCTATGCAGAATTGCATTGCTGAGATGTGACTGATTAACTTGCAGGCTGCGTGATTCTTTTGCAGCTGAGAGGGCATTTAAAGATAAAAATGCCCCCTGAAATTCCTGAACATTGGGAAAGTAAACTGGCTAAGGATACAATTGAAGGGCCATTGGGATCCCATTACCGTAAAGGAAATGCATCAATCTAACACTTGGCTTTCTCTCCTCTCCCTCCACAGACCTGCCAAGCTTGTTCTGAGCTTAAGGTTAAGGTTTTGGCCCTCACTTCAAGCTCTCCCCATTATTTTGCACCAACCTCTGACTGTACTTGTGCCTCTCAAACCTGAAGCAGAGAGTGGTTGTTTGACTCCCTGTTCGACACCTGTGGTGATCCCACCCAAAGAAGAGCAACAAAGTTGGTGAGGGCTCTGGAGCACAAGTCTGACGTGGAGCAGCTAAAGGGAGCTGGGGGTGTTTAGCCTGAAGAAAAGGATGCTCGAGGGGAACATTCTCACTCTGTACTGAAAGGAGGATGTAACGAGATGGGGGTCAATCTCTTCTCAAAAAACAAGTAATTGGATAAGAGGAAATGGTTTCATGTTGTGCCAGAGGAAGTTGAGATTGGATATTAGGAAAAATTTCTTCACCAAAGGGGTTGTCAAGCATTGGAAGAGGCTGTGAAGGGAAGTGGTTAAGTTGCCATCCCTAGAGATGTTTAAAAGATGTGCAGATGTGTCACTAAGGTGTCACTGAAACTGGCAGAATAAACTCAACACCAATGTTGCATTAAGGAGCAGGAATTCTGTATTTTAGCCCAGGGATATCTCCACCTATTGTACATGCCAACTACAGAAAAAGTTGAAATACCATATTTTACTATATTTTACTTGCATATTCATAAGTTTTCCCAGAAAAAACATGCATATAATAATAATTTCCCAAAAGTCATTAACATATTTTCCCTTCCCTTGGCCTGTGCATTCTTTTATACTGGGGTCCCTCCGGTGGTCCTTGGTGGTCGTCAACCCCAAAGTTCTCCATGAACTTGGTGCCACTTCCCAAATATTGGGCTGAGTTGGCATAAGTACTCGGGTTCATTGCTTTGTGAGACACTTGGTTAACCGAGTGCAGTTTCTTGTTCCTTTCTTTGTTTAATGTTTAACATGATCCTACAGAATAAACATTGTATTTGCCACCAGCTGGGTATACAGTTCTTCCTCTGGCAACATTTCCCCCCTGTGAGGCTTTTGAAGCTTGTTTTTGTCTCAAGCCTTCATAAGCCTCACTTTGCTTCTTTACAAACATCACATTTGTTCCTTGTGTTGCATTTACAGTCACAGTTTTTACACAATTTAAAGCAAGTATCATAATCCCAATTATCACTACAATCACAATTATACTTTGCAAGAGCGAGGCCAACCAACCAGAGAAAATCCAAGTCCTTTCAATATTTTATTCATCCAACCATTTTCTAATCCTGCCCTTAATTTTCCGCTAGATCATGCAGCTGATTTTATCCTCTCCATCTGATCATCCAACTTGGCAGTCACATTTGGAACGTGTACATGACAGGTATTGTTGTTTAAATTCAAGTAAATATCCCACCACCAGTTTTACCTGGCAGCCAGGAGACTGCCAGGACAGAGCACTGACGGTAGAAAGTTATAAAGAGCATTCATCATGTGGTGTGAGATGCCTGGTAAAGCACCCACGGTGCTCTGTCGCATACAAGAGTTCACTTCCATGACTTAGTCACCTGTTATTACATGGTCCAGGGCAGGAGTCCTCTATCACAGGATTCCTGGTGGCTTGAGAGACATCATTTAGCCTGCTGTAGCTGGGGGCCGATGGTACTGTCATGCAAAGAAAGACTGAGGGATGGAAAGAGCATAAAATGGAGTGAAAACAATCAGCCTCCCCACTGAACTAATAATTCACATTTATTTGTATTAAGGATGCCCGTATTGTCACTGGCACAGCCTATATGGAACAGAGGTGCTGCTGGAGAGCCCTTGCCAGTGGCTGGCAGACCATGAGGGAAAAATATAATTTACTTAGCTTTTTGTTATACTCTTACACGGTATGTATTTGCTTGCAGTTGCTGTTGGTGACAGCACGCTGCTAAAAATGGACATTTACTATTGCTTGGAATAGGCATTTTTATGCTCATATGTGGTTACTTAGGAAATTTATACAGCAAGATCACCCATCCTTGAATTTGTGAAGACTTACTGGAGCCCCCTTCATCTTCAATGTCTCAAATCCATCTCTGAGACGGTTGCTTCGACGTATGATATGGTGCAATTTCAAATCCTTCCAAGGAAAAAGCTATTAAGGAAATCTGTCTAGTGAACAAGCTGTTTGGAAATAAATTTTGACTGCTTTTCAACTGTTCTCAGCCTTCAGAGTCCAAAACGCACAGGAAACAACAGAAGTGTGTTTACAATCACAGATTATACAATTAATAGCTGATGACATTCAGGGAATAGCAATGTGTTTAGTTTCCGAAGATAAATATTTATAATGGAAACATTTAATGACTTAAGCATCTTATTTAACTGCCCTTCCCTTCCATTGCCTGGTCTAAACACTGTACAGAATTCTACCGGCACTAATTTCTGAAGTAAAACATTTGTATCAGTGGTGTGTAATATGCTGTCTAGGTACCTCCAGAAGGTCTAACCCCCTCTTCACAGTGGTTAACAGGAAAATGTCATTCCCTCGTGTGGTGGCAAAGAAGGAAGCAGGTAAACTCATTTATTTGCTATTCCAGTGCAGGTGGTGAAAAGTGGGCACAATGTTCACTCCCCCATAGAGCTGGGTGAACTCTGAACTTACCAACTACAAACAGATTAATCCTTCAAAGATGGACATGGTCCTTCTGAAATTCACTTGCAGGTGATGACAGACTCTTCAGTGTTTGATTCCTGAGACTGGTATACCTGAAAGAGTCTTTATTTCCACAGGGGGGCAAGCATATGCTTTTATTATCTTCAGTCAAATTCAGCAATTAAGTATTTACAGAAAATAGCCTTTATAGTTGCACAGTTTAAAGGAGATAGACTGCAGTCTAATGTTGTCTTGATACTCTCCCAGCCTCCCACGTGGCATTTCCCTCAGCAATTTTTCTCCTTCTTCTGTTACTAGCACACCTCTAGTGTGTCTAAGCAAAAGAGTTGCCTTGTACTTGATGCTGAGTTATCATCTTGTTTCAATTCATAAATGCTTTCCCATGGTGGACCCAAAAGCTCTCCATAACATCATGGAATTTCCGATAACTTGAACTAAAGTTAACCAAGAAAGGCTAATCCTGAAAACAATCAAGCCATCAAGTGTGTTGGTGTTAAAACCCCCCCCGAAATCTGAAATAATTGGTTACTTTTGGCTTACTAGGTCAGACCTAAGACGTGGTGGATTTCTAATCCTGCTGCGTTCATGCAGCGTTTTCACTCCTGCATTTCAGAAACATGTTTGTCTGTTTGTGTGTACATACAACACATAGGAACACATTTTAAGTGTCAACCTGTGTAAAGAGAGCCAGTCTGAGAGACTGAGATAAAGACAGCAACTTGTAGAGGTCTGTTGTCTTCATTTTCCAGCAAGTACATTCATTATAAAGCCAAAAGAAAATGAAACAGGATTATTAAGTATGGGAATGGATTTAAGGTCGGTCTTTGATCCAAAGGAAAATAGACATTTAGGCTCAACCATTCAAGGGAGGAATTGTGTAAGCATTAAAGATGAATTAAAATTAATAGTGGAGGGAACAGTGACTACATTTCTCCACCTCAGCAGACAGTGCTTCTAAAAGAAATCTAATAAGTGTGGCATGAAACAGAAGTGACAGAGCACTGGAGAAGGAGAGGAGGGAAAAAAGAGTCAAGGCAGGCAGGAAAGTGCCCTTTGGGATCTGTAATGGAGTTCACACAGAAGGAGTTCACACAGGCAGCAGTGTGACATGGCTGATACTGCTTCATTCCTGCTTTGAAAACTCCTGTAATCAGATGTTCCATTCCAAAAGACATCCCCTAATGTCTTAACTCAGAGGCAGCAAATAGCAAAAAGTAGGGAAAGATGCCGTGGGACAACGTACAGTTTGATAAAATGAATTTTGGCTCACATTAGTGAGATGTTTGGTTGTTGCTGCAGGTCTCTGGTGCCGGCCCAGAGGAGTGATAGGAGTCAGATATAATTGGAATGACATCAAGCATGATCGGGGGGTGGTGTCTTAACAAGAGACCTGCTACCAGCAGCACCACTGCTGCTGCTCCTGGCTGCTTTCAGCTGCTCTGCTGGAGGAAAACAGACATGTTTGCACCAGAGTTTTATACTGTGTTTATAATTAGGTCATAATTTGTGCCCCAAGCAGAGCTTTTAAGGTGGTGGAGAGAATGCACACCCACCCCTTAGAGCCTAGGCACTATAAATGATTTATAGATGCAGTTAACTTTATGGATGGCAAATGTTCACCCTTATGATATATTTAGGAATGTGCCTGAATATTCTTCAGGAAGGGCTTTTGTTATCAGCCCTCTTCTGTCCAGACAAGGACAGATCACTTTCTTAAGGTTATGCAATAACTCAGCAGGGTGCCTTTCTCTTGTGGTCTCCCTATACCATTCAAATAGGAATAATACTGGGAAATGAAAAAAAAAAAACCAAAAAAACCCCCCAACAATGTTCTGGCTCAGCATAAGCAAGTTTAAAGTTGAGAAACATTACTGCTCTGTATTTACAGAACTGTGTCTGAAATCCTGATGCTAAATTCACATACACTGAAACTGTTTTCTAACTGAAAGCAGACTCCAGACACAGAATTCATAGACAGAAATCGACCATCCCAGCAGATTATTTGGCTTATTTCACTAACTCACTTTAGTGTGAGGTGACTGAATTTATAGAACTAGTTAAAGACCAGTTGTAGACCAGTAATAGGCATGACAACAGCTCTAATATATTGATATCGTCAATAAGATTAGTTAATTGGTTTATTCAAAACATTTTATCATCATAAGTGAAAAAATACCCAATGTGTAATTAATCCAAGTTTTTCCTAGCAGCAGAGGCATTGGAAACAGCACCCAACACAGACATTATCAATAACAGTTTTCTTCTTCAGTCCAGAGCTGGCCACTAATTGCTATGGACATATTTTTGATTATTTTATTCACGTATGTTATGTTACTATCACAAAATTAATTCTTCCTTTTTATTTTTGCCTTATTCAGAACAGATTTGATGTAACTAGAGAAGGAAAAATGTTAAACAGCAAGTGATTGGAAGCGCTAAATCCAGCTGGTGGCTGGTTCTTGGTGACATCCCACAGGGATCCATACTGGGGCCAGTAGTTACTGCTCAACAACTTTATTAATGAGTTGGATGATGTGCCAGAGTTCTCTCTCAGCACGTTTGCAGAAGGTGTTTGCTATTCAAGGAGACCTTGCCAGGCTGGAGATGTGGCTGACAGGAGCTTCCTGAAGTTCAACAGAGGCAAAAGCAAAGTCCTGCCCCCGAGACAAAGTAACCCCAGCACCAGATGGGGGCTGGGACTTCTGAGAAGCGGCTTTGGAGAAGAACAGCTGAGGGTCCTGCTGGACCACAGGCTGACCAGAGACCAGCAATGTGCCCCTGTAATAAAGAGGGCAACACCCTCCTGGGCTGCATTAGCCCGAATTCAGCCATCATGCCTCGTTATATTGATCCTTCTCTTCAAGTCAGCACTTGCTACACCCATCTGCTGAACCATGTCCTGAGCTCTCCAGTGAAGGACAGACGTGGTCTGAGTCCAGTGGAGGGAGACTCACTGGATGGAGTCAGTGTAGATGAGCCCTCAGCCTGGATGGGGAGCAGCAGTAGCAGATGTAAAAGAAGAAAGAGAGGAAACTGAGTTTGTTTGTGTGAAAAAAAGAGAAAGCTTCAGGAGTGATTTTTTTGCTGTCTGATTCTCTCTGACTGGAGGATACAGAGAAGACCAAGAGATTTTTCAGAGAAATGTGCAGTGACAATGTGAGATGCTGTGGATCCAATCTACAACACGCAAAATTCAAACCAATATCAGAAAATTTTTTACCATGAGAGTGACCAGAACTTTATCACAGATTCCTGCAGAGAATCTGGAATCTCTATCCTTGGACATGTTCTCTCCATTATTAATCCAAGTTCCAAGAAAAGCCAAAAGATTGTCTTTTTGTCAAAACTCTAAAAATTACTTCTTAAAACATTTTGGATGCAGCTGTTGCAGAAAGGAGGTCAGATAATTGGTCCAGTTGCAGTGTCTAAATAGAGCCCATTTATTTTCCCAAATGTATCTTTAAAAAAATATTTATTTAATGAAGTTTGCATGCCCAACTTGCCGTACCAAATTTACATCTGGGATCATCTCATCTTTTTCAGAAGCACACAAAATACTGATTTCAGCGCTGTTGCTAACTCTAAACAGAAAGTGAAGTTCTGGTTGCATTAGTTCTTCGGCCAAAGCAGGAAAGACCTGACTTAAATCCCTCAGATGGTGGGATAAGTATTTTCATGGTATTTTCACTAGACTAAGAACGTGTAAGTGGACAATTACATTGCAGGTGTTAACGTTGTGTCAATTTGATCTTGTGTTAAAATGGTGCTACAGCTCCATGCACAAATCAGATAACACTGGGGCACTACAATTCAGCCTTCTCTATTTTAAATTATTAAACCAGTTGCTGGAACTGTTTTTTTTCCAGACCCAGCTAGGGTTCTCCCAAACAATTTTTGGGCACAATCTGAAAGTCAGCATGAGCCAGACACTTTCATTCAGACATCTTTTTTCGGAGGTTAAGAGTGTTTAAGAGTTGGGACATGTGGGGAAATAATGGAAGATGGGCGAGAAAGATTGTAAACATGCTCAAGCGACTTGCAGCTGAGGTGTCAAAACCCACACATATTACACACATATTACACTAATTGTTGTTTGGCCTTGTGTGTTGGACAAAGAGAACATCTGTGTTTAGATAACACAGGCCTGCGATAGGCTTAGAGGCACCCTATCAAACATGCTGGTGATTCCTGCCCTGCTGTGGAAAAAACAAAGCCCAGTGATAAATTACACCTGTGTGGATGCCCGAAACACAGGTGGAAACAGCAGGCTTGTTGGTCTTCCAGCATGGATCAAAATCCATGGTGCCCACATCCTCACTTGTGTGCCTCTGCCCAGGTGCTGCTTTAGGGATCCCTTGTTTGACAAGGTAATGAAAATAAATTTATTCTTTTCATTTATCCATGGTTTTGTGGTTCTTCCTGCACCTTACCCGTGCCAGGTCACACGGGACACGAAAAAGCACATTTATCTCAGATTTAGGAGAAAATCTCTGGTGCTGTTTAGTTTGCCAGGAGAAATGCAGCCAAGGTCTTCTCATGTTTATTCTTCAGCATCTTATCTGTACAATAACAGAAAATAAATATTTTCTCTCCCTCTTACCTATCAAAATTGCTCTTTCCTTGTCCAGGAATCACCTCTTTCACTGGGAAGAAAACGCACCCGGCAGAGCAATCTTCTCATCTCTTTGGAGTTCTAGACAAAAGAGAAATATAAATAATTAACAGAAATAGTAATTACAAGAGGCCATCTGTCCTTTTGCAACTGTTTTACATTCTACAGAACGTTAATACCGAAATGCATTCATCAACGTTAATAGACATCTGGAGCATAATCAACCAGCAACCACTCGTATAAAAGTTACTGCATGAAATAATTACCAGTGAAATATGGTAAATAAAAATACCTGTCTTTGAAAGCATTAAAACAGAGACCAGATTTTTCAAGCTCTGAGAATTAACACGAAGAGAAGTACAGCTACCACCAGATTTTGCTGCTGTGTAGTCTTTGGTGTCTCTTTTTCAGACAACTTAATTAGTCTCTGTATAAAACCCACTGGCATGAGCAAAAACTTCAAATGTTGGGGAATTTGATCTTGATCTGCCTGGTCTAGTTTCTTCCTGCTTTCCCCTCCTTCTTTTTTTTTCAATACAGTTTTCAAATTTAAGAACATGGCTTACATTCAAAATGTCTCCTGGCTCGTTACTAGGCAGACCCAATGATGCTGATTCCTTTCTTTCCTCTCATTACTGCTTATCATGGTGGGGTTTGCAAATAGCTCGTGGGACACAGTAATATCCAAGAGAACAAAGACTGTGTCAGAAAGATGAAGAGCACCTGAATTGCAATGAGATAGCAGACCTGCTTTTAGATCAACGGTGGTGTTAACTATTGAGCAAAATCTGCTTTCCTTCCGTCTGGAAGCAGAAAATACAGCAGTGCTGAGGTTTTATTTCTACAGAAGGGTATTGCCAGGAATTTTGATCTAGGATTGGTCATTCTTTGATGTATTTAGGCATTGGCATAGGGCAGATCAGAAGCCGCTGAAGCCAATATCTTATGTCCTTATGTATTTCAGAGCTCTCTCTCAGGTTCCTAGAACCTTGGAAAGCAAATAAGGTAATTTCCATCCCTTTAGCAAGCAGAAGTCTTGGTGCTATTTTCTCTGGCCTCCAGGCACTGAGCAATTTGCACATGCAGTACAGTCCCATTTAGAGGAAGTACAAAATACCATGTTATAAATAGGATATACATGACAGTCAGGTATCAGATGTCCTTCTGGAGACCTGATTTGATCACCCCAGTGCCTGGGTCTTGCTAAAATGTTTTGTAATAAAGCAGAGACCTGTCAGTGTTCCCATAAATTACTCCATCAGGAAACTGCTTCATCATTTTGAGTCCCAAACTCTCTCTTCCCAGAGCACCAAAAGACAGTAGGTTGGTTAAATATGACAGAACTACACTCAACTAATGTGTTCATTGTTAACCTAAAATATCTCGAATCCTGGATTAATTACCAGTCCTGTGTCCCCATGCCCTTTTCTTTTCCTTTTTAATCCAACATTGAATCAATGTAGTCACTGAATGGCAGCAGCACAGACTTTGTGATTAATCCCGGGTTTAATTTCTTTTCTAGGTACAGTCACACACATTTACAGTTGCAAGTTACTTCAGTATTTTTCCCCAAATAATTAAACCTCAGTTATTTCAGAAAGTCTCTATTGAACTGCACACTCATCAGAGACTGAGAAGGCTGAGAGGCTGCTGTGGGGAATGAAATGAGCAGGGTCTGAACAAAACAAAACAGGTTCTCCTGCTAACATAGCAAAGATCACCTCCTTCAGGAATTGTCTGGTTAATAGATGTCATACTGTGCTCTTACTGGCCATTTTAGGAAGTTTGTTTTCTATCATCAAGCACCAAATGATGCAGCATCTCTTATCAATATGAAAATTCTCAAAATAATTCACATTTAGCATGGACAAAGCACTCAGAGTGTGAAAGCGAAACTGGGAGCAGGTGTATGAAGTTCTCAGATATTTGTTTTGTGCTGATATGTAAGTAAATAACAGATGTTTTTAAAGTTTCTCCTCATTACCAAGTGATGAAAGGGGGAGAGGACACTCTAGATTATCTATTCACTTCCTCATTTTAAATGCCAATCATTAAATCTATTTAAATACCAATTAATTAAACCCATTAAAACACCTCTGTAGTTCATTAAAAGTTGTTTAATTGCTGAATTTCTGCCTGTTCATGTTTTTCTGAGAGCTGCTAGTTACTTTGAAAACCTTCAGCAGGTTTGTGTCTCAGGCTGAGTGAATCCTGCCAAAAGAGTGGAAGAAGCCAATGGACTGAGTACCCCAGGTGGATCAAGCAAGGTGTCTCCACACGGGCTCAGCTTTTGCAGCCAGGTCTGCCCCAGGAGAAAGGTCCAGGCCCTTCCTGCAGCCTGAGCTCTGCCTTGCATTGGATCACGGAATACCTGGAATGGGAAGGGACCTACAAAAATCACTGAGTCCATCTCCTGGGCCTGCACAGGACAGAACCACAGAATCCCTAAGAACCCCACCGTGGATTGTCACTCACTCGGAGTGTGTCCAAGTGCTTCTGGAGCTCTGTCAGGCTGGTGCTGTGACCATTCCTGGGGAGCCTGTTCCAGTGCCCAGCCACTCTCTGGGTGAAAAACCTTTTCCTCATATCCAACCTAAACCTCCCCTGAGTTCAGGTCATTCCCTCAGGTCCTGTCACTGGTCACCAGAGTGGAGAGATCAATGCCTTCCCCTCCTCTTCCCCTCATGAGGATGTTGAAGACTGCAATGAGGTCTGACTTCAGTCTCTTCTCCAGGATGAACAGACCAAGTGCCCCCAGCCATTTCTCATACAGCTTGCCCTCCAGAGCCCAGTTGCTGAGTTATGTGGACTTCAAATATTTCCACTCAGCCAGTGGAACGTTCCTCCATCAAAAAGTTGCCCTCTCTGCACATCCTCCGGCCTCAGTGGCCACACAAGCTGCCATCCTGAGCCTTGGCTCAGGTACCGGCCCTGTGTCACTGCCCAGGGCTGCCCTTGGTAGGGGTGGGGGGTGGATGCCATCAGCCCTGGCCCCCTAAAGCCTCCTCAGCTGCTCTGGTGAGAGCTGCCAGCTTCTGGAGGGTCTTGGCACTCCCCTGGGCTTCCCCACCCCAGGAATTCTCCCTGTGTACACCGTGATCTCCTGCCCTTCTGCAGAAGGTGCCAAGAGCCTCTGCGAGTGATAAATACAAAAAAGTTAATTAGATTGCTAATTAAATGCCATCCAAGATGAAATGATTAAACATTTATAGGAAATTTTCTAAAGATATTCTCCTGCAGAACTCGGTGAGCCAGCCTGGATTTAATTTTTGCAGCAATATGAAGTGCCAGTCCCTTAAAAAAGTTCTCCTGCCTTCAGTGGGTGCTGTGCTTGCCCAAGGGCAGAACTTGGCAGTGTGACAGCCCTTCTAGAGGTTTCCCGCCCCTTCTCCTGCGCTTCTTCCCAGAGGATCTCCTCAGTTACTACAGTGACAGGATCCTTCTGATGCCCTGTCCAGGTGCTGGATGTGCAGCCTGATGTTGCCGTGAGGTCTCACAGACATTCCTGCTGCCACACAGGGGGTCTGCGAGGGTTTCTCTCTCAAGAGAGATGAGTTCTGGCATGGCAGGTCCCAGACATTCAGCTTTGCCCTGCACTCCATAAAACAGACACAATGCCATGCAGAGATCTTCAACGAGGCTTGCTTGTAAAATACTGAGACACCTGAGAGCCCCTTTTAAGCCTGAATTACAATGCTGATAGCACATTTCATTTGTGCTAAAATTCTATTCCAGCCGTTCCGATCATCAGCGAGGCAGTAACACCTTTTCAGGTTGGGATGGGGGAAGAATTTGCTTCTCAGAGCCCTTCAAGAATCATCAAGCGTTTTTAGTGTTTTTGTAGAATATTCTCGTGAAATATTTTTGAAGTGCCAGTAATACCTCTGCAATCCCAGAGATAATGGGATAGGTTAGATAGACATTTTTGCATTACAAACGTCTTCCTGAAATAATTTTAACTGCAATTCCTAACCTGCACTTAGAATATGTGTATGAGAGCTGCTATTTTTGCTGCTGTAGCAGTCGCTGAATCAGGGATCTGAGAACTAAAGAGCATGAGCTATTCCTTTTAGGAGCTGAGGCTGTTTTTGTCTTGTCCTTTCGGGATTGGGGCACAGAATGGGTTCTGCAACACCGTCTCCTCAGAGCACTGCCTGTACAAAGCTGTTTTCTGTGTGCTGCCTCAATATTTTGGGTACTTTGACTTTATGGATAACAGAAGTTAATAACTTCTGCCTGCAGAAACACACATAAAATGAAGACAGCTTCCCTTGAGCCAAAGTGCTATTTTATAAAAAACATTATATTTGAGGCACAGCCTTACTATTAAATTCAAGTGATTACAACAGAAGAAGCGTTTGTAACCTGAGTCACAGAGAATCTTAATAGATCACCTACCTCCCAGATGTGAAACTGTACAAAAGGTTTCAGATTCATCTTTCTTCTTTACCTCCGAAAAATCAGATTTCATGATATTGCATAAAGTTTTCCAAAATCCCAGTTCCTAAAACAACAGTAATAATGTAATTAGAAAATAGTCACCTTTCTTTAATAACAGTGGCCAAAAAGTATTGATCTGAAATTATATCAATTTTCAGATTTCTTTGGATTTAGCATTGGAGAAATGTCCAAAACAGAAATAATGGTAGGATCTAAAATATATTTATTTCTGGATTTTGCCTTGAAATTCAGCAAAAATTATCTGAAGGGGTTTTTTTCAGTTCAACCAAAGTTTTTTTTTTTGCTTGAGCTTCTACTTTCCAGAAGTATCAACAGAGCACAAAAAAGTAGATGAATCTTTTACACTGATTTACCCCAGTGCAATTTCCAGCACCTGCAGAATTGAAATACGATTATTGGTTTTCTTTGTCCCATTTAAAACCAGCAGGTGACTCATTCTCGGCTCTGATTGCCAGGATATCATTACCACTGTCATTTCAGTCACCAGTCTTTGGGAACAGGAAATTGTAGGCATCTGCACATTCTTCCAGGCCTCTGACGACACAAACATCTTCAGGCTGGACGGCGCTGAAGGACTGAGCAGAAGACACCTCGAATGTCTTGGAATTACCTCCAGTCTCATGATGCCATTGAGCGCAAGCTCACAGTCTCTGGTGGGAAACAGGGTAGGAAATGGAAGGAAGACAGGCAATTTAGGAGCTGACCAAAAAAAAAAAAATTTGAACTGGATTTTCTTCTGTTATGTTGATTCCTTTGGGGATGGGTTTGGTTTTAACCGTCCTGTCTCACTGGAGAATTTTTAGCCAAGGGATTTTCAAAAATCAGGCCTCTCACAGCAAAATCCAGGGAATGTCAACCTTTAGCTAAGGACCTACTGTTATCTTGATTTAAGAAAATTGATGATATCAGTTAACTCATATTGTCATAAAATCCATGTGCCATTGGAAAGAGTTGGATGAATGTACTGCCGCTGTCTTTGCTTAGATGCAATCAATAGATACTTATTAATCTCTTCTCATAAACTTCACCCAGCCTAAAAGCCATCCCATAGAACAACCCCAAGTGGGCCTTGAAATGGCAGTGACACTCAAAGAGGGATGGGTTAAGCTTGTGCTTTATCAATTTCCCCCACTCTGATTTTTCCCAGAGTGCTTGATTAATTTCATGGCATCTTCTTTATTGTTTGAATTCTTATGAGATATATGTGGTGCTGGAATTTCTGATGACAATTGTATACTATGATTTTTGCCAAGAGCAGAAACTGGAGAGAGTAAAGCTAAACAGCCAATGGGGTCCAAAAAGCAGAGCTCTGACTCTGCAAGATGTGCTTGCCCAAGTAGAACTGATGCTCATCCAAGCCCTTGGGGGACCAGTCAGTAAAATCCTTTAAAGTTTTCTTGCCTCTCTGATCAGACTGTAAGACAGGAGTTGCACCAATTTCCGTCAAATATGAGCAGAAGTAGCAAAAATAGGTTTACAAAAGATATCAGCCCTATTTGTCCTTGTCAAGGTATCTGATCCTACTGATTCCCGTGTGCCTGCATAATCTGAATCAAAAATTTGCATCATTTCTTTGGAGCTGCTCTTTGGCTGATTTGCGTCAGGAATGCGCTTCCTGCTGCTTCCATTCTTTAAAAGGCACCATTTGGGAATATTCACATACTCCTCTAGGCCCTGGCCTTGCTCTGTGCCAAACAGGGGATGGTTACTCTTTGTCAAGGGGCAACGGTGCTTTTCACTGATCACACTTGATGCTCTCTGGATAGGACTTGCATGGTTCCAAAAACACAGGCTTCTGCTGGAAAGGGCTACTCTTGTGTTTTTAAAGGTAGAGAGAGAGATACAAGACAGTCTGGTGTTGCAGCTGAAGGTCAAAACCGTCTCTAAGAGCTCCCACGTAACCCTACATATGTCCAGCACACACAAATCAATCTAAGGTCTGAAGTAGACCTCACCACCCTTAAAAACACCATACAAAGAGTAAACTTAAGAGGAATGACACATTTTTAGTTTTCATTGAAACTAGAAACCAAATTGAACAAAAAAGTATTATTTAACCCCAGGCAAAGTATTTGGCTGCAATTTCAGGTGGTAGTGCCATGACCTATCTCCCTTCTCCACAGGAAGCAAGAGCAGCAGCTTCTTTATTCAGCTCACTCAAGAGAAAATTGAGAGTATGTTTCTGGAGTGAGGAAGAGTGGGTTGAACTGGGTTGAACTGGGCTCAGTCTCAGGAAGAAGTTTGTTCTCCCAACCCCACAGAGTGTCTGTGCTGCATAGCTGAAGCCAGGCAGCACCATCAGTCTCTGTGGCTGGTGCTGTTTCACATGGGAGCGTGGACCAGGGGCAGACCCCAGACCCCCCTCAGAGGCTCCAGGCAAAGCTGATGCAAAGACCTGTTAGTGAGAGGCAGCAGTCCTTTGGGAGCTGGTTGCTGTGGCATAGTCAGAGCAGAAGAGAAGTTATTTGCACAAACATTTCTGGGATTGGTTCACAGGATTTGTCTTTAGCAGATTAACAGTGTGAAAAACAGCTAACATTGACCAGGTTAACATGGGCAGAAGGCAAATAACAGAATCAGTTAGGTTGGACAAGGCTTCCAAGACCGTTGAGTTCTTTGACTGAACATCCCCATGTCAGATAAACCATAGCACCAAATGTCGTGTTCAGTCATTTCTTGAACACTTCCAGGGATGGTGGCTACAACACTTCCTCGGGCAGACCATTCCAATGATTGATTACCCTTGCAGAGGGGGGCAGAGCCAGTGCTTCTCCTAGGATGGTCTGGAGTCAGGCTTGGCTGGGCTTTCTGCTGGTTGTTGACCTTTGGGGAAAATCAAAGGGTTCTGGCCAGTGTCAGTTTGCACTTGACAGAAAACTAGCAAAGGCTTCTGACTCTCGATATTTTACATTTGTGACTGAATATGAGTTTAAAGTGGGGAGGATGTGATAAATCCTACCAGTGCTCCCTGCCATACCAGCAAGTCCAGTGAGTGTATTTGAATGGCTACAGGCATTATACCCCATGATTCATGGGCTTTGCCCTTCCCTGGGAGCCCATCTCCAGAGGGATGAAGTGAGCTCTCTGTTAAATGCCCCTGAGGCCAGGCTGCTCTGACAAACACGGTTGTGTTGTTGGCTGAGCACTTAGCAGAAGCTGTGTACCTAACCCTTCCTCTTTGCTTTAGCTCTCCGGCAAAGTACAAGTCAAACTCCCTTCACCACCTGATCATTTCAAAGAACATTTTGTAATACAGATACCACACAGCTGAACGCAGCCACTTCTATCTAGGGCAGCCTGATCTTGAAGGGATTTAATGTTCAGATGGAGGGAACACGACCTTCCATTTTTACGCTTCCATTTCGACACTATTTATAATTAACTGCATGCATAGGCCTTCATGTACTTTGAAAGGCTGAGGTTATGCTTGTGTTGCAGAGCCAGGGGAGACAAGCTTGTTGTCCGGATATGCTTAGACCATCAAGCTGCTTTTCAAGGAAGAGCTGCAAAATAGTTTTAGCTAGTGGCTACCCCTGTAATGCTTTGATGTGTGCAGTGTGATGATCAGTTGACTGACCTGGTTGACTTTTCAAAGGAGACCATCAGATTCAGTGTGTTTGTGGTTCTCATTTGCTTTGATCCTTACAGCCAGAGATGGGTAAGCAGCTGCCAGAGGAGGGTGCCGCCAAATCAAAATTCCCAACAAGTTTCTCCTTCTAGATTCTTTTATACCTAGATTTTAGAAATTACAAATAGGCGAGGAAAGCTGGAAGCCAATGAAACATCAGTCCCGATACTGGTTGGTTCGGACATATTCACTTTGACAGTCTCCTCTGGATTCATAGATAAATTTCCATGCATCTTTAAGTGACACCTTTTCCCTGAAGATCAGCTTTAATTTCTGGAAAACAAAGCAGCAGCATTGCAGCTTTCCAGGCTAGGAGCATTTCAAGTACAAGGATCTGACTGCTCCTCTGCCTCCTGGGCCAGGGGGAGGAGATAACTCCAACAATAGTTGCAGCTGAACAGCTCAATTACAGAAGCAGCAATTTTCCAACCTGATTACTTTGTCAGGTGATAATCTGCGAGTCCTCAAGCACAGTGTCACTCGGAGCAGCCCTCCTTGCATGACTGGTCTGTCACACAGCAGGAATGTGATGGTTTTGCTTCGGTATTTTTTAGCACCATGAAGTCATTCTTTAAATATTAGCTGAATGTGTATGCATTGTTAATATTTGGCCTCAAAAACTGGCTCCGGTGAGCTTAATAACAGAGTCCCCCTTGAAATCAGCAGACAACACATTTTGTCTCGATCAAATGTTAGAGCAGGTGGAAGACCTCTAAGGTAAGCAAGACTGGTAAAAAATACTGGCTTTGCTTTTTTTTTTTTCACAGAATGTAGTGAAATTTCATTCAAAAACCCAGAGAAAAACAAGGAGAAACTATTGAAAGAGTAGTTTTGACATTTTCAGAATTACTTAAAAATATTTTTACAATGTACTTCAGATTCATTTTGTAAAGTTGGAGAAAATATTTCATCTGTCACGAAGAATATCTTTCTGTTCCTTCAATTTGACATTTTGGGTGGATTTTATCTAGTTAAGTAGTTGTTATATAAGATCCAGTGCAATTTAGTGGAAAGAGAATTGACTGAAGAAGCAAAAGCGTTTGACTCTCCACTCAGGTACTGAGTTGTGTCATCTACAAAATGCTTTAATTTGTGGGATTTGATTTGGGGGAGGCCCAATCTGTCAAACTGCCTGAATTTGGGGGTACATACACAGGCAAAGAAATTCCTTGCCCGTGCAGGGGACTGTGGCAAAGGTGCTCCCTGCAGGCAGCCATCCCTCCAAAGCCCACACAAATTGCAGGAGCCATTCAGTAATCTTTGTCTCTGTTCCTCAGCAGAGGAAAATACCCTTTTAGCTTCATTTTGGAGAGGAGCCATTTCAAGGCTTTTCAGCACTGCAGGCAGGAATGAGATAAACTGCCTTAGGATGATATCCAAAGGATGACAAAACTCACTTTTGCTGTGGCAGCAGACTTGGTTCAGGAAGAGAGGAAGGGCTTGCTGCAAGTTTGGGGAAAGGACGAGAGTACAGAGCTGAGGGGTGGGTGCAGCAAGCTCAGGGTGGGTTTAGGGTGCTGCGAAGGTTTAGTGAGGTCTGAGACAGTTTAGGTGGGGAGCAGAGCCTTCCCTCGCTCTGGGCAGCTGCCGAGGAGGCAGCAAAGCACCGCCTGTACTGCGGGTGAGAGCCGTCAGTTCTTCCACCCTGCTGCTGCTGCTGCTGCTGCTGCTGCGCATTGATCTATTGATCTGTGCTCCCCGGAGTCCTTCACACTGTCCTAGTGCCTTTCACATGGCTTTGAGTGGCAGGATGCTCACTCCCAGGAGGTCACAGGTGAGAGCTTCTGTGGCTGAGCAGAACTATGGAACGTCACAGCTTCAGAGCCTAAACCCCACATTTCCCCATGCCTGTTGCCATGTCCCAGCACAGCCATTCTTACACTTGACCTACATCTTTTCCGTGGGGGAAGGAGACTCCCAGTGTGGGTGAAGAAACACCAAAGGGCAGGTATTTGTGACTCCATCACCGTTTCATGGTCTGGGGACGTTTTCTTGGCTGCACTGTCACCCTTGGCCGTGGTCCCTGTTCTGGCACCAGGATTTTCTTTAATGACACTGGCAGTCCTGGCTGTTTTGTTATATACATCTTCCAATTCCCAGTTACTGGTTTCAGCTGACCTGACTGGATATTTGTGCACTAAATTCATTGTGCACAGTATATAACCCATATGCCATGCAAATAGTGTAAGACCTTTTTAGAGTGGCCAACTGTTTTTTGAAAAAAATGCAAGAAAGAGAATGATAGAATTGGCCAAGTGTAAAATTCAGAGCAATTTAATATCCGGCATAACAGAAGTTCATTCAATCTAAAGAGAAGTTGGAGAAGGAATGAGAGCATGTGCCAGTGGGTAATTCCAGGTCTTCCCTCTCATTAAACCATGCTGCTGAGCAGTGATGCCAAGAAACTGCACATCAAGGGGATGACAGAACTTAGCAGGCATATTTCTGGGAAGATGAAAAACAATCAGCATCACCTGAAATCAGCATCACCAGAAAATGAAAACAGCCCCCTGTGATTCTCTGAGGAATCAGAGGAGGCTGGAGAACAACTGTATCTCTCTTGCAACAAAGAAAGATCTTTAGTTTATTAAAGAAATGTTTCCTCCGGGAGTCAAACGTTATCAGCATTCAGCAATGTAATTTGTTTCTTTGGAAAGCTGTTATTTAACACATTGACGGTGACAGGAAAACCCCTTTGCTACGAAGGTTTGCCAATTCCAGTTCTTCCCCTGTTGCACTGCTAATGCAACAGGTTCCTGCATCCCCGTCGTCTGGAACGGGCTCCTCTGAGAACTAGGGATGGGAGGTTACTCCTGCCACAGTCTTTGAGTGGTGGGGAAGCTCAGAGCACATGCAGTGATTTAGATCCTCAGGGATCGGGGCACAGGGAGGAGGCATCTGAGTTTTATTTCTCCCTGAATGTCCCATGGGCTGCTTGAGCTATGGAAGGAGGTTGGAGGAAAGACTGCAGAGAGGCTTTTTAACAGCCACCAGGGAACTGGGAGGGACAGAGGCTGGGACTGATGCTCTGGTGAAGGAACAGCTGAGGCTTTCTGCAGCCCGGTGCTTTTCATGTCTCTGGAGCAGCCAAGGGGAGCAGCAGAGCTCTGATGGATGTGCAGCTTTGTGGGTGGCTGCCCAGCCGAGCCGTGTTTATCCGTCCTGTACCTGAACATCCGGGACGGATTTTTCCACACCCGCTCAAGTGTTGACTGAATCTCCCTGCTGAGTCAGGTAACGTGACATGCAGAGGACATTAGCATCACTTCGGTTCAGGTGCCCCAACTCTCTTATGTGCCAGGTGCTGTCTGGTTCCCTGCCCTGCAAATATCTGTAACCCAGTATGAGAGAAGAAACTGCACATTTCCTCCAAAACAAAAGCCTTTTAGTCATGGAAATGAGGCAGAGCTTAACAGTTGCCTTGTTTTTTGCAGTTATCATACAGAGGAGATCTTAGAAGGTGGGGAAGCAATAAAGCTGGCTCCCAGGTGTTTATGGGCACACTTAGCATGACAGACCAAGCTGAAGGTGTCTGAAAACTTAACATGCTGCTGCTATCAAGAGCAGCCCTGATGTACTTGTGCTGCCTTGAATGAAAGAGCCCTGGCAGGTCTGGCATAAACTGTCCACGCCTGAAGTTTGATGTGTAAGAGAGCAGGAACTGAAAGAGAATCTCAAAAAGGAGGATATTGACACAGTGACAGGGACGTTTCTCACACTGTGGGTCTCCATCTCTGAGGCTGGCATTAAAATGGGACAGCAAGCATTAAGAGAGATGGTTCACATAAATCCTGGCACTGCTCAGGGAACAGGACAGCAACTCCCTCTGAGCCAGGGAGAGAGGATGGCTGCAGCTCATGGCTGTGAGCACAGGCTGGAGAGTGAGGAATGAACTTCAGACTTGATCCTGGAGGGGAGTTAGCTCTGGAGACAGAATGGGGATTGATAAACCTGCTTCCAATGGCTCTGCCAAACTCTGGTCTCAAGGTATGGTTCAGAGTGAGTAAGTGGGAAACAAAAAGAGAGTTTTTTGGAAGGTGGGCAGGAATTGAGACAGGATAACAAGGACCCAACCGAATTTTCTGCTCTGTGAACAATCAGGAGAAGAGACTGTGCAGAAATAATCAGAGCTGTTTCACTCGTTCTGACTATCCAGACCTGAAGATTGGCTGGCTAGCTGCAGGGTCTTCCAACTGATGAATTTGCAAGTTGCCTTGGGAAACTGTCTCGATAACTTTCCCTTGTAATGGAAATACGTTTTTTGTAACCATTATGGTCCAGTATTATTTTTTTTGTGTTACATTAATGCTGTGGCGCTCCAGGCATGCAATAAAGTTTATCTGCATTAGTGCCCCATGAGTCTGTATGTCTGGGGACTGTAAAATAGAAGACAAACCAGCAGGTGGAATGCTGTGCCTGAGATACCGCAGAATATCCCTGTTCCCAGAATATTCTGGATACCACAGAAAAACCAAAGAGCATGCCAGGAAAGCTATTAAAAATAAATATAATGAAGAGAAGCACAGTGAAAAAAGAATTTAGGGAAAAAGAAAATGAACAAATTTCACAGAAAAGGGGGGAAATAAAATAGGAATGGTTAGAAGAAGAGAAAAAAAGATGTGAAACTTAAAAAAAAAAGATATCTAGTTTTAATCTGAGTTCTGTGCAGCATGGAGACTTAGGAATGCTTGTCTGTTGCACCACTGGCAGCTATGCAAAAGGAACAGCAAGGGCAGCTCATCTATTCTTCTCTTACTCTAATGAAGAGAGACATGCTGCCTGCTGGAGGCCAACAGAGAGCTTTGGTTTTTCATGGATCAGTTTATTTTGCTGCTCACTTTCAGTTTGGCTTCCGAAAATTTTCCAGGAGAACTTTATTCTTGCTCTCTCCAAAGCTTCTCCTACTTTGTATTCTCCAATGTATTTCTGAAATTCAGATTTTTTTTTTTAAATGAAACCCTTTTGGTTTTATTTTTAGCCCTTATATCCTCCCTTATTGCTTAGTAATAGCTAGAAAATAATACTTCAAGAATAGTGATAGAGAAGGGGAGAGGGGAAAGCTTCCCCGCTCTGAATCTCCTGACTTAATTCTATACAAGCTCTAGCAAAGGGGAAAGATATTTCTGAGCTCCCTTAGAAAATGTAATTATAGATTTAATTCTATAGTACATGTTTTGTATGGTGCTGGGGGAGTTGGCCAGCTTCATTCTGTGGCCACTTTCTATCACCTTTTGAAGGTTGTGGCCATCAGGGATTCCCTGTAGACTGGGTTAAAAAAAAAAAAAAAAAAAAGGGTAATTATTTCTCCCACCTGAAAAAATCAAGGGGGAACTGACTGTCAGTCGTCTCTTCCCAGGGAGGTTGCTGGAGGAAGTCTCCAAGGAAGCCATTTCCATGTGGATGAAGGACATGAAGGTGACCGGGAACAGCCAGATTGGATTCACCAGGGTTAGGTCTTGCTGTAGCGACCTGATTGCTTTCTGTGAGGAGAAGATGGGCTCTGAGAACGAGGGGACAGAAGTGGATGTCTTTTCCCCTTGTCTTTAGCAAGTCATTTCACAGTCTCCCATGGTGTCTTTGCAGCCAAAACAAAGGGGTGTGGCTGGATGGTTGAACAGAAAAATTGCAGATAAACTGGATGGATTTGGCTATTTCGTGGATTACGGCAAATTGCAACAAACTGGGGGAATAACTGATCACCTGTAGGACAGGGTTGCTACTCAAACACTGGCTAGAAAGAAGCTTTGCAAGAATGGTCCTGGGGAAAAGCAAATAGCACAGAAATCAGCAGTGTGCTGTTGTAGTGATGGTGCAGGACTGGATCTGGAGCACCCAACTTATAGGGGAAGGCTGAAGGTGTTTGGTTTATTCAGCCAGGGAATAGAAGGTTAAGGGGTGCTTCACTGAATTCTTCCATGTCCTAATGAGTGACTGACAGGAGAAACAGGCTCTTCCCAGAGACAGAGAGCCAAAATGGACAGCAGGAGGAAGTTACAGCAAGAGATATTTCAAAATGTTGTTCATAATGAAAGTGTTAAACACTGGAACAGCTTGACAAGAAATGGCCTCAAGTTGTGCCAGGGGAGGTTTAAATTGGATATTAGGAAAAATTTCACTGAAAGGTTGGTCAGGCATTGGAATAGCCTACCCAGGGAAGTGGCGGGATCACCAGCCCTGGAAATGTTCAGAAGGTATGTGGATGCCTCTCTTGGGCGTAGGGTTTAGTGATGAACACGGTGGTGCTGGGTTAACACTTGGACTTGTTCTTAGAGGTCATTTCTAATCTTACTAACTCTATGATTCTGTGATTATAAGATTGGAAGTTTTCAAAATCTGAATAACCTTGAGCAATCAGACCTTACTTTGAAGGCAGCTCTTTGAGAAGGAGTTTGGACTAGACCTCCAGACATCCCTTCAGATACAGCAGTTTTTCCTGTGATTCCATTGTATGAAGGACTTTTCTGGCATACAGACTGCAAAATAAAACTCTGCCAACGTTACCTAACACAGCCACTAGAGAGAGGTGGGAAAATGAAATGTTCTTGGTTAGCATTTGTCATATCTGTGTGGTCAACTCACTTTTGGAGAACAAATCATAGAAACCTTGGCTGGAACAGACCTCCAGAGAGACTTAATCCAACATCCAGCCTCAAGGAGAGCTGCTGCTGACAACAAATCATGTCAACCATACCTTGTTTGGCTGGGTTTTGAGAAACTCAGAGACTGGAGATTCAAAAGCCTCTCTCAGCAAACTATTCCAGGTCTGCACCACCCACCTGGTGAAAATGGGTTTCCTACTAACCTACCTCAACCTCCCAAGCTGCACTTCATGGGTATTGCTGAATGTTTTACCACCAGCCACTATTACTGAGCTGAATTTGGCTCCATCTCTTTTAAAACCCTTCAAGTGGTCTGCAATTAGATTCTTCTTTGGATTCCTTTTTCCAGGTGAAACAAACTCAACTCCCCTGTCTTCCTGATGGTTGTATCCTCTAAGTCCCTGACAACTTTGTTAGCACTCTGCAAGTGTTTTTCCAATCACCTCTTGAATAGGAGACCCAATGCAGATCACAACATTGCAGGTGTGAATTTCCTGTAAACAAGCTAGAGAAGTTTACTGCTGTTGCAGCCAATTATGCAGTTTGAAAGACCCATGTGCAGAATCTTGTGTTGTTTCATTTCTGAACATCGTGAGATTTCTGTTGTCCCCAGGCTCAAGTGTAGCAAGTTCCTTGTAACTTGAAGTTTTACTGTCATTTGACATATTTCCACACACTGCATCCTCACCTGCAAATCTGCTGAAGATGCATTCTGTCTGATCATTCATGCCAGTGATAAAGATGTGGAATAATATTGTCCCAGAATCAGTCCCTATTGTACTCCACTTACTGGTTGCCAGCTGGATGCTGAACTATTCATTACTGCCCTTTAAGCCTGGTAATCCAACTAATATCCAGCCCATTTAAGCCCATTCATCCAGCCTGTATTTTTCTCTCAATCACAGAAGATGCTTTGCACTCTCATGTCAAAAGCTTTACTCAAGATATTTTACCACCACTGCTTTTCAGAGGAGCACTGGCTCAGGGTGATGGGATTCAGCTATAAGCACTGGCTGGATAATGCAGAATGAATTACTGGTACCAGCCAGCAGGATGGATGTTTTCAAAGGGCAGTTAAGGTCTCACTCCACGATAACACAGGATGTATTCCCAGACAATGTGACACAGAGTGCCTTGGCCTGGGAAGTGGATTCTGCACATGAGCTTCTCCCCAGCCTTGGTCTGAGCAGCCTGGCTCCAAACCAAGTCTGGGACTCTTGGGATCAGAGTGCAGTCAGAAGTGCACATCCCATTCCCTGACTGCAGACGTGTCACTCATACTGCGAATCCCGGTCAGTCCCAAGGATGGACTGTGTATCTCATCTATGATGTAGCACATTTACCATTAACTCTTCAAAAATTAGGTTGAGCATGTTGTTTTGGCCATATTTTTATAGAATAGACCTACTACTGCATAGTGTTATCCCTTCCTCATTTGTAACCACCACATATAATTGAGCTCAAAGAAGAGGTTTCCTGTTAAATCGGATGTGACTGTGTTAATTCTTTATTATTTTTGGTGAAGAGTCAGGTTCCTCAGCTGGCCCAGTGCTGTGACGAGAATACCTCACACTCTTTGCAGTAGATTTTCACAAACTCCCTTCCTAACACCGGGTCCACAGCTGAGGATGTCCATCTCACAGACATGTTCACCCACCTACTTATGAAGAAGGCTCTGCTTCCTTCGGGTAAAGGGTAAGAGATGTGTCCTGAGCTGCTGGGTGTGCAAAACTGAAACCAGCTGCAGTTGGATGATGCTCATTTCAAAGCAAGACTCCCTCAAGTTAATGTAACGTCCCAAAAGAGTGCATCACTAATCCTGCTTCTGCACTTGTATAGAGAAAGTACAGCAAGGTCACTGCTTCTCAGCCCTCTTAATTAAAAAGCAGACCTCATGATAGGCAATTGTCCCTCAGGCCCAAGGATTTGCTTATCTCTTGCAAGCTCAGTAGCCAATACAGACTTTATCCAGAAATGGGATGAGAAGAACTGAAGAGCAAGACTCCCCACCCCTGGTAAGCCTTGTACTAAGCCTTTCAGAAGTAAAAAGACATCTGCAAGATGATTTTTAACATAGTGCAGGAAGCACAACAGCATGTGGCATCTTAACAGCGCTGAAGCATCCAATCATAAGTTGCCCGAGCTCCAGGTGAGGCCAGGGCCTCCCGTCAGCTTTTCAATTCGCTAATGCTTGCAGAAATAATAACCGAGCAGCAGGTAGAGTCAGCTGAGCCCAGAAGCAAATAAACTTACCCAAACAAGTGATACACTTGGTGGAGGTCTCTGTGTATTTTACTGCCAGCTGCTCCGTGCTTCAGCTACGAGAAACATAACACAGTCCACTGGGATCCATGAAATTGTGTTAGCACATCAGTAACATACTTGAGGATACACTTGTATCCTCACTTGTGTACACTTTTACACTTGTAAATAGTTCCCGTGGTACTGCAACTCCTTGCTTGGCCTACCAAAAGATACACATCAGTACTGCAGAAAAAATCTGATCACAGTAAAGAAGTCTGAGAAAAGCAAGTTAAAACTTTCTACAGCTCCTTCTTCTGATTTAGCTGCCATCCCTCAGTCAATACTGACTCTCTTTGGGATCCTAATGACATTGCCTTTTCATTTGTCTTTGTGTACAGAGAATGTTAATAGAGAGATCACTATCTGTATTTATTTCTACAATAATGGATATTCGAATTCATTATGTACATGCATACCAAAGTTATGAGGGTAGGTAGCTACTTCTTTCTCTCTCTGCATGGCAAAGAGAACTGTTTAATGAGGTTATACGGCAGGGAAGAAGCAAAGAAAATGTGATAAAATTATATGGGGATTGCACCAATTAATCCACAGCTCTCACTAATGTGATTTGCATGGGCAAAGAATATACGGTTCGCCCTGTAATATTTTCTTGAGACACCTAGTATCATTTATATCCTCCTTTTCTATTCAAAACAAAGGGAATAACTGCACGTTTTCAGGAAGAAAGCTTAACGCATAAGTCTCTTTTGCAATTTCTTCCTGTGAACCAAATGTAAAATGGCTGCCAGATGCTTTGGTTATGGCTGTTAGAGATTTATGGCTTCAGCCCACAGGCAATGAATAGAATAAGCAGCTAAATTTAAAGACAATTTTATCAGTATACACACAGAGACATGAAAAAAGGAAGACTTATTACATGCAAGGAATAAACTTCAAGGGTAAAAGACCACTGGGAATGCAAGCAGGAAACTATGAGAGCAAGTGGCCTCTTTCAACATCTTTTAAATACAACAATCAAAATTGTAGTATTAAAATTCAAAGCCAGAGATGCAGTTTAAGGTGATGTGGCTCTCATACTTTATGGGAGAGCTCGTACAGCCCATTTGGCAAACAGCCTGGACAATAGTCCCCGTTTGCCTTGAGTGTGAGAGCACACAGGAGCATGGATAAAACACACAAACTGGAGGGCAGCGTGCTCCAAACTCATCATATTAAGTAAGATGACAACCATCAGCCATATGAAACAGTAATTGGGGAGTTCTAAAAGGATTTCTGAGATGAAGAGCTGTCCCAAACAGAACTAAAGGAGTGGCATTGTATTGTAGTAGAGAAATCTTGAAGGGAGAGGAGTAGCAGAGTGGGCCTGGTTTGGGTCTGCCAGAAGTTGCCCTGTGGCATCACCATCCTGCCCAGGCTGGGCCAAACATCCTCCCTGAGGTGCTGCAGGGATCTGGTACCCAGCCAGCGAGGGACAGCACAGTTAGAAATCTGCAGGAGTTAACATTTAAAGTATCCAGCCCTGTGATGATCCGTCACACGACTGAACCTGACTCTGAGCAGACAGTTCACCATTTGTCAGTTAATCATGTGTTGATAAAAAATGAATAAACTGCTTCTATTCTGACTGAGCTTAAACACCTAAGCAGGTTTTGCCCCTGCAACATCCTCTCACACAATCTGTGACTTCTGTCATCTTAGAGTACCTTCATACCAGCCCAAGTCATCTATCTCCCACCAAGTTTTAGGTTCTGTGTTCTGGCAGATAAATAATGCATAGACTCCACATTCCTGGAGCTAAATTGGCCTCCTGTGGAGAAAACTATTTGCCTATAGCATGTGCTTACAGACTAATTTTGTTATGTTTTTCACAAACTCTTCCTTCTGCTAGCTATGCTCCCCCTCCCCAAAACTGTCCCAAAGTCACAAGGGCTCCCAGAGGGATGATCTCTCAGGGAAAAAACAGAAAAGCAGCCCAACCACTTGTCACCATTGTCTCACAAAAGCCTTTGATTTCCTATTCTTCATCTTCCTGAGATATGTTATTTCAACTTATCTTTAAGTGTAGCACTGTGAAAGTCTCTCACACTTTCTGCATTGAACTTTATCCCTTCAAGGATCTGTTCCACGGGAAACAGTTGTTTTTAGGAGGGGGGATCTTTGTTTTTTCAGAATTCACTTTTGATGACCTTGGCAAGCTGGTCAAGAGCAGCGTTAAAACCAATGCACCACTGCAATAAATATTGTATTGTAATTTTAGCAAAGCAGTAGCACTGATTTACACCCATAATTGAGTGCCACAAATAGACCTGCACTGGATGAAGAAATATGGCCAACAGAAGCTCTTATTTTATTTGCTTTCCTCTTTTAATTATGACTTTGTCTCTCTGTATGTAGAGACAGTTGTTAATTTCCTGGACCACTGTCACTCAGAGATATTTAGGACAAGCTGTCTCCTCTGATCACACATTAGCAGGTATGATTCTCCCCTGATTAGCCTTCTGGTCTGTTCGTAATTAAAACTGGAAATATTAGCAAAGCCAGATTGAGAATTATGATTGATTATATTTTTCCCTAGAAAAGGCATTTGGGAGAAATCATCCCATATTTTTGTGTTCTTCTCATAAATTTTATTTTTCTAGTCTTTGTCTGTAACTGTCATACTCCCGTTCCCCCAATTTTTCAATAAAAATTATAAATATGGCAATTCTGAGTGATAGTTTTCATGAACAAAGTTGAAGCTAGAAAAGCAAACAACTTCAATTCTAAAATTATTGAGATGTTCTCACTATGGTTAAAAATTGTGTATTCTTGGGCTGTTTTTCCCTATAAAACATTTGCTACACATCTGATCTAACCGAAAGCTGGCTTGGAGACAGCACAAAGTCAAACTATCCAAAAGCAAGGTGTGTCCTTGGCTGCTTTGAACAGTGGTTGAATTTAGGGCCAGATTGGATTATCTTTCCTAGGATAGAGAAATTGCCTTTCGTTGCCCCAGGGGAGGTTTGCATTAGATAACAGGAAAAAAAATCTTCATGGAAAGAGTTGCCAAACACTGGAACAGACTGCCCAGGAGAGTGATGGAGTCACCATCCCTGGACCTGTTCAGAAAACCTGGAAATGGCACTTGAGGACATGCTTTAGTGGTGAATACGGTGTGGTGGCAGATCCACAGTGGGATTTAGTAATCTTAGAGGTCTTCTCCAGCAGTAATGATTCTGTGTTTCTATGGTAGTCAGTGTGGATACCCTTAGAGTCAGTAAAGGCTCAGAAACCATGAAGAAGAGCACAAGTATTTTCTTGTTACTGTCAACTTGGGTAAGAGAATTAAACTAAGAAAGTTTATTTTATCACTTCTATTTACCTCTCAGACCAAAATGGCCAGGCACTGGCTACAAGCTTACTAATATTCTTGTTTATCTTCTGTGCTGCTTACTGTTGAGAAAATTTAATTTTTCAGCCAACTTCTTAAAACCTGACTTCCTCTCTCCAGCTGGGCTGTGCAGCACAGAGGGACACTCTGGTGCAGATGTTCTTGTTCAGGGTGTCAGAGACAGGGCAGGTGGGTCTCACACTCTTTTAGGGATGCTCAGTAACAGGAGACACCTCTGCTGGTCTTAGAGCATCATTAAAATTAACAACACAGGCAACTTGCTCAACAGAACAAGAATATTCAGAAGCAGACTTCAGGTCTCTAAGTCAAAAAATTCTTTAAATCTCTCTTTTTCCTTGAGATTAAGTGGAGATTTCCCCATCTGCCTGCCAATCTATAGAGTAAAGCCCTTGTTTAGGACTTAAATGGATCTTGTCTCAATGATCTTAAACATTGTTGGATACATAAAATATCCGAACATAAGCAGAAATTATCCTGAAGAAGGAAGTGTCTTTTTAGCACAAAAACAAACTCTTGGTGCAGTGTAAACAACCATTTTTCCCCTCCAAAAATAAGAATATTTTCTGTTTCAGACAAGTCTAGAACACATCTTTCAACGAAATTTCAGAAACATGTCTTCTTTTATAGCACCATCATATCGTGGTCCTAAAACCTCCTCTAACCTCTCAAAGCCTTTGCTGCCAGGTTGTGTGGGGCTCTGAGCAATCTGGTCTGGTGGCAGGGGAGTCAGAACCAGATGTCCTTTGAGGTTCCTTCCAACCCTAATTATTCCACGATTCAAGTCTTGAAAATAGCACAGGTCCTTCATCCCAGTCCATGCATCCAGACTCTTTTCCATGTCATGAGACAGGCAAGGATGGGAGGTTTCTTCTTATTTCCAAAGCTGTTGTGGCTTGCAGCTCAGCCTCCTGCTCAGGCTCACAGAGCACTTCTCCATGACAGCTCTCTGCTCACATAACTGATCTGGGCTGTTCGACACAGGTTACCAACATTTCCAATGTAGACTCTATTCAAAAGAGAATCTGGGCTTTTGCAAAGCAGTGGCTGAAATGGGGTGGCATTGGCTTGGTTTTCTATTCTGAGATCAGCTGCGGACCATCAGTGGGTGGGCAGTCAGACTTAAGGATGGACTGGTATTTTTTCTCCTTTTCCACCTCTCCAACTTCGTTTCACTTTTTAATTCACATCCTGAAGTTAGTGATGAACATATCCATCCTCCCCTGATGACCATGGTAAAAACCAAATTAATCCTTGATGTCTCTATACCTTTGAGCTCCAATCTCAGTTTTCAGTAATTTTGAAGTGACTTTAAAGGGCTTTGACTGAGATCAAATGACATATTAAAGGTTACAGGAGTCTGTTGAAGAAACAGAAGATGGTCAGTCTTGCCAGTGCATGAGATACCTTGTGAATAAACACACCTGTTTCATGCTGCTGGTGTGTTTCTTTCTCAACCAGTTCCCCCCACTGTGGAAAATGACTTCAATCACAAGCACTTTTTGCAATTAGACTGGGTTGTGGTTAACATCAAACCTAGCATGTCTACTTGCAGCCAATAAAGCACCAGATGGGATGGTTTAATCATGGCTAATTTTCGGTCCTGGACTGTTCTTGGACTTCTCACCTTGTGTCTGCTGTAGGTTAATGTGAATCCAGTGAATTACATTTTTTTGTGTCTTTGGTAGAATTCCTTTCCTGCACAGGCATCTGCATTTTGGCTGTGCATCCTGCTGGAGTCATACGCGCTCACACCACGAATTTCCTGCCCTCTATCTCCACTCCTGTGCACTCTGTACAGTGCCAGCCTGTGGCAGGGTCAAACAGAGGTGGGGACGGTGGGGAGGGGTTGGATTGGCACAGCTGCTCCTTTGCTTTGTGAAGTTCCAGACACTGCCATTAGAAACAGGCAAAGTGGGTTAGGCAGAGTTAAGGCCGGCTGAGTTGAATGTGAAGATTTTATTAAGAAACACAACTTAGTGAAGAACCACATCAAGTGTTCACTGTAACCCCAGAGCCTCGTGACCCCAGACACTGTTGAAGAGAGCCCACAGGCAACTCACAGTGCAACGACAGGCAGTGGGTTTGACCTGAACCAGTGCCTCTTCTCTGAGATCATGGTCTTCTTCTGCCACTCTCTGATCCACGTGATCACACAGCCAGCTCTGAAGAAATGCTATAGAAATACAGACTTTGACAGTCAAATCACAGTGTACCCACCAGTGTAGGGAAGCTCCTTAAATAGATTCTGATATGCCCAGTAGTGCATTAACAGAGGGATGAAAAAGCCCCACAAATGGGAGCATTGTCAGGCTGAGATGCAGGGTTTGTGTCAGGTCATAGCAACTTGACACAGGCCTTGTTAATGTTTTTCCATGCTGCCAGGAAGAGCTGGAACCCATTCCCAAGCTCTGGAGAGCCTCCAGTCTCTGCTCCCAGCAGATGTAGTGAGGAAGGGCCACAAGGTCAGCAAGTGAATCTGTTCAGGATCATATTTCAGGAAAAGAATCCAGGGCAACACAGAGCTGAAAGGCCTCATTCTAGGCATCGTGTGAGTGGGGGGAAAGGACCAGCAGAAATGAACAGGAAGAGGTGAGAAGTGACCGTGGTTGGTTTTGTATTCGCCTATCTACTGCTCTGAATATGCACAGACACTGAGGTCTGTAAGGCTTGGGAGATTTTTGAATTATCATTTCTGGCTAAAAAATTAAATTTCAGTGAAAACAAGTGTTGTATCCATTCTGTATAAAGGGAAGCATGTAAAATACCCTTACAATTATCTCTTTTGGTATTTTAGGGGTGAAGCAGTGTAAAAATACTTTCAATTTCCCATCTATTTATTTTATTTAAAAATCATATGTAGCATAAAACTAGATAATAAACACATAGGGATGAATTTAAACAAACTCTACATGGATCTTATGCAAAAAAAAAAAAAAGTTTAGCATTTTTTTTTCCTAATCAGAACAACAACAACTCAGCAACTGAACTTCCTTGTGGGAGTTAATCTACTTTGTTCCCTGCTCAATTCTATTTGTGAGCTTTCCCAAGTATTAAGCCACCTGTAAGGGAAAATATTTGTCTAGCAAACTTACAAGTGGTGTTTTCTCTTTCCATTCACTTCTCCTTGTTAACATTTTGTGGGCATTGCAAAGTGAGTCAGAATAACTTTAGTTCCTTCGTAGTTGACTTGTTATTGGTTAAGTTCAGAGAGACTCCTTCTGTGGAGTACCTGATAATTGTATCCAGCCTTGGCTTCCCCACACAGGAAGGACATTGGAGAGAGTCCAGAGGTGGGACACCAGGATGATCAGAAGAGTGGAGCACCTCTCCCATGAGGAAAGGCTGAGAGAATTGGGATTGTTCAGCCTGGAGAAGAGAAGCTTTGGGGTGCCCTAATTGTGGCCTTCCAGGACCTAAAAGGAAGTGACAAGAAAGATGGAGAGAGACTATTTATGAAGGTCTGGAGAGCCAGGACAAGGGGGAATGGCTTCAAACTGAAAGAGAGCAGGTTTAAATTGGATATTAGGAAAAAATTCTTCACTGTGAGGGTGGTGAGGCCCTGGCACAGGTTGCCCAGAGAAGCTGTGGATGCCCCATTCCTGGAAGTGTTCAAGGCCAGATTGGATGGGGCTCTGAGCAACCTGGGATAGTGGAAGGTGCCCTGCCCATGGCAGGGAGCAGGAACTGGATGATCTTTGAGGTCCCTTCCAACCCAAGCTCTTCTATGATTCTGTGATTACCTTCCCTTCAAATTGCTGGGTGTATAATGCCAACCTTACCTGCACAATTAAGCTGTAAGAACTGAGGTAAATTCAGATGATTTCTGGAATTATTGCAAAGCACTTAATGGCTCTGCAAAAGCAAGTTTAACCAATCTACAGATACACTGCAGTTCGTGAAAGCAATGGTGCTATGGACAGTCCCAAGATGTGAATATGCTGATTAGGGCATAAATACTTCTGCATGTCACAGTAAATTTTACTGGATGAAATGAAGCCTTTTGAAAGAAAAAAAAGAAAGAATCAGATCAGCTGGAATATAATTGTATTGTTAAACCCCAGTATAGATTTCACACTGGGTATTAGTAGAGCCAAGTGTTGCAGGACAGGTGAGTGAGACACACGGGGACTGAGAATGGTATAGTGGAGAAAAATGCACCACGAGCTCACTGAGCACTGCTCAATTTTAATGGGTATCGAACATTATTCTTCTCCATCCATGGGTCTAATTTGGTCTTAATACAAACAGTCATAGCTCCTGCTGAATTCAACTTTTAAGTGAAAGGATAAGAGGGGATAAAGGCCAGCCTGCGAGGTTACAGAATCTAGTGATGCCCCATTACACTCCAATTAAAAAGTGCTAAAAGTGACATTTGTAATCATTTGAAAATGGATGGAAACAGGGCTGAGATGCATGTTTTTGTAAGAATTTTTTTCCTTGGCTAATAAAAAAGAACTCAGGTTTGAAGAAAACCCACTCATTTGAAGACACTAAAAATTAGATTCCATGACTGGAGTTGTTTGTTTGTTCGTTTGTTTGTGGGTTTTGCATGTGGAATGAAAGAAGGGAGAGAAGAAGCCCCCCATAACCAGTTAGTTGAAAAACTGGACTGCTGCACAAAGTGCAAGACATTTAATCTAGTCAATTTTATAATCCAATATAGCAATTCACAAGCCACAGAGTCCCCAAAAAGATATTTAAAATGCAAATTGCACTAATTTTATTTAATCTAATACTTTGGATACCTGAGGGCTTTTCTGCATCCCAGTGCTTTCCACTCTTTGATTATGCACTGTGCTCAGGCAGGACAGCAAAAATTCTCCCACCAACACCAAGGAAAAGTCACATATAAGGTCTGGCTTGTATTTTTCCACACGATCCTTCTCAGCCCCTGTTTCTCAGGTGTTTCTGAGTGCCCACTTCCACAGCCTCCAAGCTGTGGACTGTGGCCTTCCAGTACTTTTCCTTGGGTCCTAAAAACCATAAATTATCAAAGATACAGCTCCACACGTGGCATAGGCAGGGGAGGAAATTTCTTAAACTTTACAGGCTGACAAACATAAATCAAAGGACATCAAAGAGTTCATATTGAACTACAATTGAATAATTGGTTTGATGCATTGTTTCTTCTTAATTTCACAGTTATGTAGCCCTCAGCTCCATGCCCCAGACCTCAAGTGACACCTCCCATCTCCTTTCTGTCATGGTACAGCTGCAAAAACCCCTCAGGCTGCTGCCATCCCGTGGCTGATCCTGGAGCTCAGCTGCTCCCAGGACCTGCCACTCCTTCCATACACAGGTAGACCTCAGCTCAGCTACACCAGCAGCACTGGCAGCTGAAAGAGGTGATTTTGTGATTGTGAACTCCCACTTCCTCCACGTGAATGGCAAAGCAGAGACTGCTGACAGCACATGGGTGGGAAAGGAAGGTGCAGATCAGCGAATGTTCCAACTCTGGAGGACGAGTGTGACTGTTCCCAGAGGCAGATCTGGGGCACTGGCTGTCCTTCACTCCCTCTGCAGCCACCTCACCGCAGAGTCCTTCCCAGGGTTGCTGCTCTCAGGTGGCTGTGGCTTTACTGACTGTGTCTAACAAAGAGAGCCCTACTTATTAAGCCTGAGCCAGACCAGGGGTATATTCTCTACAGTACAAAAGGAAGGCCAAGCAAAATATTTTGGCTGAACAACCTGGTCTTCTTAACTCCTCAGGGCTCAGCTTCTGGGTCTGCTTCCCCAGTCCTGGAGTCCAAGATAAGTCTTTCTTTCACTTTGAGAATTAATAGGGCTAAAGTAAGTAATTATTGAAAATTCTCTCCCTCAGGAGATCAAAGTGCTCTATTCATTTGCAATTGGCTTGAGGAGGGACATCAGTATTAAAAGTGAGCTCATCTCTATGGCATTAAAGACTTCCTCTAGCCAAGATACTCTACAGAAAAAGAAAAACACAAAAAGAGGAATGAAAATATAAAACCTAAGCCCGTCTTTGGGGACTATTGACTCACAGAGGCTCAAAATGACAACAGTTAAGAGGTGATAAAGTCCAGCTCAAGGCATGGACAGGCGAACTGCAGGTGTGAAAATGATGCTGGTGAACTGAGAGCCAAAAGAGAATAACTTTTTTCTAAAAGAATCTGAATATTTTCTATGAATATGTATGGATGCTTTGATTATTGTACTCTCATTATAGTAAGAAATAATGTCAGGGCAGTGCTGGATTTGTACAAATATTGCTTTGGTTCACAAGTTTAAGAATAGCTGGACCTTGGTATGGGAAAGCTCATCCACTGTCAATAATGATAACTTCAAGACATATCTAATTCTTCAATAACGTCTCATGGCTGGCTTTTGGCCATAATTGTTTGTGTTCCATAAAGTGAGAGAGACATGGAGCACTGCATCATGCTCAGAATTTCACTGGGTTTCTGACAGGAAAGCTTGGGAATAGAACTATCAGGAAAAAACAGGCAACCAGACTGAGCAGGAGGGCAGCCTCTGCTTTGAATGGAAATTATGGTGAACAGATTGGGAAGGTGTTCAATGGGGACATTGCACAGTTTTAGAAAGAAATAAGGTATGAGCGGGATGACATGGAGAACAAAGAAATAGGAAGGCTCACATCTTCAAAAAAGGCAAGGAAGTGAAGGAAATACCTACAGTTGTTAGTCTGTGAAAAACAGGATCACTGCTGCATATCCAGCCTCAGGCCAAGTCAGGATGGTTGAAACATTGTTTGAGATCATCCGAGCCTCATGATGCATTGCTGAAATGATAACAAATATATATATATATGTAACAAAACAACCCAACACCTCAGAACATAAAATCATAGAATCATAAAATGTTTGGGTTGAGAGAGACCTTCAACAATATCTAATTTCAACCCCCCTGCCATAGGCAGGACACCTTCCACTATCCCAGGTTGCTCCAAGCTCTATCGAATCTGGCCTTGGACACTTCCAGGGATGGGACATCCACTGTTTCTCTGTAATTATGAGGGCCTCACCACCCTCATAATTACAAATTCCTATTTGTAGATGATTATAGTGAGAAACTGTGCAATATCCTCCAAGAGAGGAGGTGAGAGCAGCCCAGTTACGTGTGCTGACTGAGGAGAGGAAGGATTGTCATGTGGTCAAAGCTGAGATATAGTGCTTATAATAATTGTCTAATTTTAAATTTCCTTAGGTGCCCACAGTGCAGCTCCAATGAGCATAAGCATGAGATGTCTGGGGTTACCCTTCCTGGCCTGAGGGTGACATCCCAAAACACATAGATCTCCTGTAGGTTCAATGCCGCATCTGCCAAATCTGTCTGCTTACCTTTGGGCACCCCAGGGCATCTCAAAGGGCATGAGATTCCTTTGTGTCCGTGACTGAATTGAGCCCTGATGTGCCACTTCATTCCTGACTTCTGAAACCGGTCTAAGATTTGAAAGAGTTTCTGTTCTGGAATGAGGTATTTAGTGAGTTTGACGGACCCTGTGGGTAGGGTCAGTCTGAAGTTCAGACAACACAATACAAGGGCCTGCATGGAAATGTCTACGTGGGAATCAAGTGTCTAAGTCAGCAGAGAGGGGATCAATGATCCAGCAGAGCTTGGAGGGTAATTCAGCCAATCAGTCACCAGGTGCCTACTTTTGGGAGGTCTGAGTCACTCCCTGCACGCCAGTGACTGTATTGATTAGGTATCCATTCACTGTAACAGGAGCTGAGACAGCTGCACCTGTTAAACACCCATCTCAAATTAGTTGTCTTAACCAGTTATGGTGGTTGCACCTTACTGCGTGAGACCTGGTTGTGCCACCTGAGGCAGCCTCAGGTCCCCGAGACATCCACAGGCACGGGCTGGCAGAGAGGACGTGGGATGAAAGGGAGAGTGGATGTGGAGTGTCCAGAGGCATCGTGGACCACACTGAATGTCTGTGTAAGGGCAGCTTGACCTCATCTGTGGAAGAAGTTTGATCTCTGGGTGTTCTGCACATGGTATAAAAGATGCTTCGCAGCACCAGCTTGCCTCAGTGTCTAAGCTTAGGCACAGGGCACAGCTGAGGGCACCATAAAGTGTCTCAGACATCTGCACAGAGCTGGCAGGTAGGAGGCAGGGCTTGGAAGAGACCAGCACTCTTCTGAAGCAGCATCCGGAGACAGGTGAGCCGCCCCATAACTCCCAAAATTAGGAGTGGTGGAGATGTGTTTATATATTGCATCTTTGGTTTTGGCTGAGTTGTTTCCCCTAGAGAAACCTTCTGCTCTTCTCTTTCTTAATAGGCAAATTGTGTTTTTCTATCCAACGCCTCTACAGCGAGAGTTGTTTGTTTGTTTTGTTGTTGTAATAGGTGAACAGATGTTGGTGGGAGGGTCTCAAATATACACCTGAAAATCTTGCACTTGAAAATGAAGTCTGGGAAGGCCTAGAATTGTTAATAATTTAGGAAAAAGAAAAGACCTAGCTGCATAAGGAAAACCTTGCAAGATGCTGTGAGGACAAATACTGCTGCAAAGCTGGAAGGAGGCCAGGAGAACACAGTAAGTCAGAAAGACAGAAGAGAAACTAAATGAGGGAGTGAAAAAATAAGACACAAGAGAAGACAGCTGATAGAAACACAGAAAAACAGGCAAAGTACAAACACAGACTTGAGGAAAGATGTAGAAACTGTAGAAGACACATACAAGGATGGTGAGAAAAAGAGCAAACCCCAAATCTGGCGTGCTGTAGCACCAACTGGTTGAATGGGATGCTGAAGGAGAGGGCAGATTAAACAACATTCTACTTTTGATAGTAAAACTGTCTTAAAAATACATGCCTTCTCCTTCTGCTCCCACACATATCACACATATTCCCACCTCCTTGGCTGCACTGCTTGGAGAACTTCATTCTGTTTCCCTGCTCACTTTAAAGGGCAGCATTTCACTTCCATGCACCTTGTATTTCTGTGCTCCTGGTTACAGAGCAGCCTCATGAAGAGTGACAGTGTGACAACCCTGAGCTGCAGAGCAGGAGAGGAAGAAAACCTCTGCCCATGCAGAAGGCCAGGGACTGTGGTAGCTGCTATGGCTTTGCCATCACGGCCAACAGATCCAAAAATACTTCCTGACACAGCAACACTTCGGTTACCCTGTTCTGTTTCTCTTTTCCCAAAGCTGCTCCAGCTGGGGAAAAGCTTGTAATCCCAAATTCTGGGTTAATTCTGGCTCCTCACAGCAGCCCTCATTGTAATGCATGCCAGGTCAGTAGACATGGTCATTCCAGAAAACTGAAATAGTGGAATTTAATTTTAAATGTTTTGGTTTTGTTTTTAACTTGTCCTTACCAGGTAAACTGTTGGTAATAATGCCGCAGGATGAGAAAATGAGAAAATAGGAGTACATCTAGAACAGCTGCTGTTTGAAGGGATGTGATTTCAGCCACTGTGTGTTCTTAGATGTGGCCAAAGACACATTAAAAAAGGCTTTATCATGGCACTGTACGTGCTGAAATCTCAACGCTGCAGCCACAGCCTGGCAGACCCCAGCCCTGGGGGGTTCTTAAAATAGGTTGTTCTCTAGAGGATAATATCCAGTGCCGTCAGTGTCACCAGCAAAAGGATAAAAGGAGGACAGATGCTCCCCTTGTAGTTGCAGCCATTACCCTATAGCCTGCAGCTCAGAAACCACTGGTACATGACAGACACCTATTCCCATGAATTTAGTGAGGCACAATTCACAACAGGGGTAATTCAAGGGCTGCACCAAGAGAAGCTTGGCAATGACCATGTTTCAGGAAAGCTGTTGGTTGTGTTCTCTCAAGTGGAACACCAAGAAAATGAAGGCAGCAGCAAAAGGGACAACACCTTGAGAAGGAGCTGAGAACAAGGTGAATGAGTAAATAAGGTGTTATCAGTTTTGATCACATTTTGATACTGCCTTTCTTCGTGAAACACGATGAATGTTCATGGTGCTGTTGAAATGTGAGGATGCTAAAGATGTCAGAGTGCTTTTAGTCACATGGTTTAGTTTTAGGTATTCCCGCATGGAGCAGGGATTTGGACTTGATGATCCTTATGGGTCCCTTCCAACATGAGATACTCCGAATCTTTGCAATCCTTCTAATGATGCCAATGATCGGAATGTACCGAGAGGTTCTCTCCCCTGGGACAATAAAAATTTTAATGCCTTTGTGTCTTCCTAATGTCAAGTAGCTTTTACAGGGTTTGGCCTCTGCAAAATGCCCTATCAAAGAGCAATCCAGGATAAGTGATGAAACACGGGGAGAAGAGTTAACATTGCACTGAGAAGCAGTGTTTGTGTTTTACAGAAACAGATGGCATATAGCAGTATCTGTCAGGTCATTTTGACCCAGATGAGTGTGATTCCTCACAAAGCAAATAAACTGAAAGTATTATTTGCTTCTTATTGCCTACACTTAATTATATAATTAGAGCTGGTGCCTGAGACCAGCTCTGCACCAGCCCTGGAGCTCACACTGCAGAAGCAGATGAAGCTCCTTCAGAGAGTTGTGCTGCACAGGGCACAAAGCTTCCAGGAGCAGAAGTTCAGCCAGAAAACAAAAAATTTATAAGGGGAGGGGAAACAAAGGCATAAATGCTTGGATGCATTGGGGAAAGTAGCAGAGATTAAAACAAGTGTTGAAGCTTGATGACATATGACAGAAAATCAAAGAAGCTTTGTTGGTTGCCTGTGGTTGCACACTTATAGCAGTGGACAATTTTGTCCTTCTGTGTCCTCCTACAAGGACAAACACCTATTTCATCCAGAAGAGGAATTAAAAAAACAGTCTATAAAAGTTGAAAGAGCTAAGGTAAACACTCATAAAAAGGAACAATTGCTACTACTTTAAGGGTCTGCTGCTTTTTGTTTGGGTTTGTTTGTTTGTTTGTTTGTTTTTGGTTTGTTTTAAGCAACTGCTGTGAATTGGAGGACAAAGGGGCATTTTTGATGTTTCTGGAATTCTTTCTTGAAGCAGTGCTTTGAAATACTTGATGTGACTCAGACAACTCTCAGCAGAATCTTCGGGCATGGATCTTAGGATCTTCAGGGTCCCTGAGGATGTCTGGTGTTGCACATGATTTCAGTGCCTTGTGTTAATCACTGAAAGCAGGTGCATCATCATCCTCCGTGTGTTGGGGTCAGGCTCTATGCACAAAGTGTCCAGGTACTGAAGGGAAATCACACACTTGTAAAAGTCCTGCATGTTTTTTTTTTTCCTTTGGGACATACCACACATCTGCCAAAAAAAATAAACCTCACAGGTTATGCACAGGCAAGAGGATTGAGTCCTGGTGGCCTTTGGGATAATCCTAGCAGAAAATTATTCAGAGAACCTTGACAAACACTGGGAACAAGGTTCTCCTTGCCTAATGGTTAAGCAGAGGAGCTCCTGTACTCACATACTGCCTCGAATAGGGTGAGTCCAAGGTAGAGTTAACTATGTTTAGAGCAAATCATAAACCCCTGTTTGAATCTAGTGCATGAGCATAACACTGGAACAGCTAGAAATTTAATTGTGAAACTACTGGAATGACAGCTCAGTCTAAAAGTCTTCTGAGTTTCCACCAAAAGCTTGGTTTTGTTTGCTCTTCTTATGAAATGGTAAATCTGGTCCTGCTTTTCGTCATCTCTTCTTCATTAAGACTCTGTGCCTGAACGGTGTGGCTTTTAAATGGAGCTGTTGTGACATATGCAAACCTGTTCCATGGTGCAAACTCCCCACAAGAACCTGGATGAGAAAAGGGACTGTGCGGGAACAAATCATGGGCAGCAAAGTAAAGTAAGGTTTAATCTGGCAGCAAATTGGAAAGTTCATGCATTTTTCTCATTAAAACACCTTGAATGCATCGAATGGGATCTCTTGTGGAGAATACTGCTCCTGTACATTAATTATAAGTGCCTTGTGGGAGCTGTAAGTGCAGCTTTGTTCGGTGTTACCTTGGTGCCTGACACCTTGCTGACACCACCAATCTGTTACGAAGAGTTTGCTGTGGAGCTTTAAAGTGCTCTCTGCTCTAAGTGGGGTGTGATGAGAGTTGTAAGGTAAACTAAACTGCTGTAGTAAATAAAAATCTTCACTCCTCCCAAACCACGCTAACTTCAAAATTTGTTGACTTCACTGACTTTTCGAAATCCCTGAGTCAGACCTTCTTCTGTGAATCACCGTGGCTTTGCATAAAGGGATGAAGCTCCACACACACCAACAGACTCCAGGTTTGATGGCTTTAATGACCACTGAACTTGGATAGAATTATCATGTATGAGAAATATTGTATTTTTTAAATAATTTGAACCAGTTTTAACCTCTGATGTGGAATGAGGTGAATCCCAGCTTCTATTTCTCTCCACCGACTACAAATACAAATGACTGAGGGACTATCTCAAAAAGAGGCATCTAAAATATGGAACACATAAAATTAAATGAATCCCATCTATTGTATCTGAGTACTTTATTTCCATTTAAACATTCTTAATTTGGGAAGCTTGAGAGTTTATTAATCATTCATCGTTTGGGAGGCTCAACAAATAAAAACTCCACCTAAATTTGCTCCTTACATAAAGTATAAGAGACTATTGCCACTCCTATAGGTTTAGAGGGAAGCCTTTACTGCATTTAAAATAAATATGTAAACATTGCACAGTGGTTATGCTGCTCATTATAGAGATCTGCCCCTGTAATGACAGATAAATATTTACAGTTATTTTTATATTTTAGACTTTTAGCTGACAGAAAGAATCATTAGGGTGTTATTTAGCAGCAAGGACTTCAGCAGTGTATCCTTGAGCAGTGGAAAAGCACTGCAGAGCTGAATATTCATTGAGATTCACCCATTTTATTTCAATGCATTTTATTTGGATGAATGTGGTCTAATTTTATATGGAGTCCCTTCTAAAGCTCATAAAACTCCATGGATTAAAAGAACCGTAATGAACTATGTTCTATTCAAAACATTTACATGTCTCCCTTGATCTCTGATGTGTACAGTTGTAAGTGCCGCAGTTCTGATGATAAAATTCCGAGCAATTGATATAAATAGCAGGACTATTTATACATTTTGATGGTGAATTTTTCAAGGATTACGTTTGATCTCCACAGATGCACACTTTCACATCTCATGAATTCCGAATAACAGGAAATTCTGATAGTGGACATATCAAACTGGACTTGGGATCAGCTCACAGTTCGAGAGCTGCGTGTCTAAAAGTTCTTCTACATTTTATGCTCAAATTACAGTTTGGAGAGTTTTATTTTCTTTCCAATTTTATTCTATACTTTATTCTATGACCTTCCCAAACTCCATTAGCTGCCTGAGAAAAATCTTTATATCACATTGTTTTACTTTCTTTGTTTCTGGCAACATTTCCAACTATAAATGAAGAACTTACAGATTAAAAAACAAGAAATATGTATTTACATATGTAGACATTTAAGAAACCTCACCATAAACTTTTTTTCAAAGAGAAGCACTAACAGACATGAAAATAATAAATTAATAGGGGTCTAGGGAGCCTTAAATCTCTTCCCATTTTATAGTGAAGGGTGGATAGAGTTCCACCTCATCTCACTTACACCCTTGAAATTCATTTCACCCCTCAGACAGGAATTGTGTCTATCTCCTCAACTTTGCAGCTCAGTTTTCAAATGTTTTCCTACCTGACGATATTTTTTTCTTTTGTGGTTAAAGTTTTCAAAAATATTTTTTCATGCATTTAAAAATGTCTGGTTTGAGGAGAAAATTGGCCATTTCCTTCCTAAACCTCTGCTGCAATCAAGACTGATAACAGGAACCTTAGTGCTTCTCAAGTCCCCCAGTTTGGAAATCTGGAGTGATTAACAACCTCGATTAGGGCCATCAATATTGTCTTTCTTTTGCATATTGTTTAAGTCATTAAAACACTTCCCCAGAAACAACTGAACTTGTGAGTTGGCAAGTTTGGGAGGCAATAAAACTGATTCCTAATCAGGATTCTTCGCAATGCTATTTATCATCTTCCTGTCCAAAGTGCACTGTTGAATTCCAGCACTCCCCTGTGTAAGTCCTTGTACAAATATTTAAAAAGAAAGTGTAGTCCTAGAAAGATTCAAATATTTCACAGGGACAAGACCCAACAGTGAAACTGCAGAAGAAAACAGACAGACAAAGTGATTAGAGAATTATGTAATTCTAGAACTTTTTTTACAAAATAAATGCTTTTTAATAGATGGTTCTTGCATGACCTTCCACTGAACCTTGGAAAAGACACTATATTTTCTACCTCTTTCTCTATAAAATGAAGATTTCACAAAACTTGACAGTTTTGGGAACTAAAAAACCCCAATTTTCACTGACCTTTACCTACTATGAACATGCCAGAGTATTCATGTTTGTACGCCTTTGGATCAACAATTAACTTGTCAAACAACAATGATTACCCAAAGGATGGTTTTGGAGCCAGGTCCTCACACTGGCAGTGATCTCATTCTAGCCTGTACCAAACCCCAGTTGCAAAGAATATTTAAGAAATTGAAAAGTTGTTCTATGGCAAGCAAATTGTTATGTGATAGTAAAGAAGCAAAACAATTCTTTTTAATAACAGTTGTCATATGTGCAGTTTGTACAGCTATTTTAAGATAATTATACTTTATGAACATCCTGAACTTAATACTAATTTCAGCATATTTCTTTATACAGTATTGCAATATATTTTTCCTTTTTTAAAGTTCATAGGTAAATACAAATTGTAAAAGTTATTTTCCTATAAATTTTGTTCTGTCAAACAAGCAATGAAATCTAAGATGTGATGCAGCTTACCTGACACAAGCGCCTACATTTAATCAGTTGAGCTTTGACTGTGCGCAGATACCCACAAAAAGAAGACTGTTATGATGAGAAGGCAGTTTGCCTATTTTATCTGATTTTTCTGCATGTGATATCTCTAAGAATCTGCCGGTTTTTACAATTTCATCTCGCTTTGCACATCAATCTGCTGCGGGCTTGTGGCCACACAGGCTTTTTCACTGCTGCAGTACCAGTCTGCAAAGCAAAAAAATTAAATAGAGGCAAACAGAATTTACTGTAATTATTGGGTGGCAGTGACCTGTAAGTCCTTGGTTAAAAAGCTTGCACAGCACTGCTACAATTATAGTGTGCTCATAACCTTCTTATAAAGGGAGTCCCATGTAGGAGGCTTTTCCTCAGTGTGTATTTGTTTTTCCTGTCGCTAGCAATGGCAAATGAATGTTTTTGGGAGTGTAAGGAATACTTTATGCAAAATTTTTCAGCCTCTGTATTTCTTTTCCAAGGGAAATGCCACAAACACATCTACCTCCAAGAGCTGCTGCCCCTGTGAGCCTTGCCAGCTAACATTAGTCATGGTTAGCAGCACTCGAGTGGTTTGCAGAACACAATTACATTTGGAAAAATAAATCTGCATTTCTAATAATTGTTTATATGGGATTGAAATGGAACAGCAGAGAAAAGTGTTTGTAAATAGAGCAGACTCTGGTGAAAAGAGCCACATTACTCTTCATCCTTTTTCCCCAGGAAAAGGATGAAGCTGTGATAACTTATTTTCTTGCCTGTCAGGCTGTTCTGAGTTGAAATAGTTCATGTTTCCAAGGAGTGAACTGTCCCATGAGGGCAGTGGCAGCAGTCAGATGGTGTCTCTTCACAGGAGCTGGGGTTTCATGGTGTCAAAGTCTCACCCATGGCAAGGTTTTGCAAACTCCTGCCACTGACATCTGACCATGTTTTTCCAGGGCTGTTTTATTCTCCTTCTAGTTTTATTTTAGTTATAGGAGCCTAAGTAGATGCAGAAAAAGATGAATACGGGAAAAAACAAAAACAAACAAACAAACAAACCCCAAACAAACAAATGCCCCCCCAAAACAACAACAACAACGAGAGAAAAATTAGCCATGTTCAAATCATCTTGTATTCTGAATTAGCTGAAACATCACACCTTCCTCTCCAGTGGTGTGCGGGGAGCAGGATCCAGCCCATGGAGCACCTTGGTTCACTTGTCATTTCTGAGGGAAGGAGAATTGAATCTGCCTGGGATGCCATGGCAGACAGCCTGGATGCACACTGCCTGCTTCATGAGCGGACATGGATAAAAGGGAAAGGGTTTACTTTTGTCCACTAATACTGACTTTTTCTAGGACATGGATCAAAACTGAGATAATTCTACCATCACAAATTAATGGGCTCATTGTATCACCCTCAGTGATACAAACCCAGTCAGGTGGAAGGTTTTGTGTTTGCTTTTGTTTGTTTGTGTGTGTGTTGTTGTTAATAAAAATGGTGCAGGAATTCACATTCTCTATTGAAAAGTGCTAAATCCGCTGAGATATCGCTACATCACATACAATACCAGTAAGTGGAGTGCATGTGGTTGAAATCCTTCCTCCAATGATTTCCAATTCTTGAAGTTAATTAAATACAGCTTGAAGAATGATTACTAATAATGCAGTGATCACATTCCAGCATCATATTTCATGAATATGCTGTTCATATTTTCTCCATTTCCATGATAAAGAAAGATGAACAGCTCAAAAAACAGGTTTATTGCAATATCACTTGTCTTTATTAGTTGTCCTAAACCATGTTAAATTCAGTGGTTTTTTTCATACAGTGGAAACTGTCTTCTCTGAAAACACTTTGCTCCAGCATTTCTTTACTTTACAGCAAGTGATTCTGAGATCTTTACCTGCAGATGTCTCTCTGCTTTATGGAGTTGTAGGATGTGCTCTGTGGCAAAACAAAAAGCAAAGCTGGAATTCAAGGTGAGGGGAAAGCTGTGTGTGCCTGGAGCTGCAGCTATAATGGGTGTCTCCTGATTTAAGAATGGCTGTGATTCCAGCTATCCTGCCAAAAGGTGATGGGATTCCTGGGGAAGGGAAGGGAAGGGAAGGGAAGGGAAGGGAAGGGAAGGGAAGGGAAGGGAAGGGAAGGAGGAAGGAAGGAAGTCCATCAAATGGGTATGTTTCTAATTTACTGGTTTTTTTTCTAGATTTCTGCAACAACTCAGTCCTTTAATTTATAAATTTAATTTTAAATTTAGAAATGGATTGATTTTGCTGAGCTCATTTCGGCATGGCTTTGTTTACTTTCTTATTCTCAGCCTTCAGCAACACTTGTCATCAATTTTTCCCTTCAAATTTAAAATATCATCATTCCATTGGAGGTCTTCTACAAGCAGGAAGCTTCTTCCATGTCACGGCACAAAGGATCTGGTTGATGCTCTTATCTGTTGAAAACTGACTTTCTGTCAGCTGCAATACAAGTTGCCTTTGAATGAGATGTGAAACAGTTAGACAAACAATGACTCATTTTTTACTTATTTCAGTCCATTTCTCACAGTGACAATGATTTTCAACCTTTTCCAATTGGAGGACCCTTAAAACAAGATCTGTGTAACTGTGGACCTCTGCTCAGTGATCCAAGGCAGTGACAAAAGGTTTGTCACCATTTCTGGGTTATTATCAAGTAATACAGTGTGCAGGAGATGAGTTTATAACTACTGATCTTGAAGACATCAGTTGAATCCATGAACACACACTTGTATGAAACTTGCAAGTGTGGTGCTGTATCTTCCTTCCCTGATTTTTGAAGTGCATGTGATGCTTTCCAATCCCATTTTTTCTGAAAATATTTGCTGTTTAGCTGGACATGAGGTCCGAATTTCTTGGATTAAATCAGCGATTTAGATTACTGTAAAATTTGCACTCAATCAGCAGAAGTAATACAACTTCTCTGAATGTGCACATTAATCTGGCTCCGACTAGAGAGGATCTCCCACACTGCAGTGTAGAGTAGAGAATTTGGGGACAGAAAACCTTTTATGCTTGTTTTCAGGAGTGCCTTTTAGTGGTTTCTAAGCTGTGTGCTGCAGCGGTGATGCTGTTGCTCTGCAGTTCCCAGAGAAGGAAATATATCAGCATGGAAATGAGCTGGACCGGTTGCTCCCCTGTGGATATGTTCTTCAGCTGAAATAAATCTCTTATTAATGGAAGAAAGCTCTGAATGTTTGCTGAAAGGTGGAGGGCAATGCATTTAGCTGGAATCCTTCTCATTCTGCTGGGAGGGGCAGCATTATTTTGCTTGACAACAGAGCAGCTACCAGGAAAGGAGAGAAAAGACAAGCGCTGAATTAAATGTACTTCTGGAGTGGGTTTAAATTTGTTCCACTGTTAGTAGAGGGAAATTTTAAGAAGGGCCAGGTGCCAAATTGGAAAGGAGTGAAAGCTAAGAGTGAGTCTGCTACGAGCTCAGAAAGAACCTATTTAACTCGTACATTATGTTCTCTTGTGTTCAAACCTGTCCTTTGCTGCATTTCTTGAACAGCTGTACCCAGGGTTCAGTGTTCCAGCAGGCAGGTCTTCTCTTCCTCTCTTTAAACCTTCCAAGTGAGCTACTGAATTAATCTGCCTATCATTTGCATATAAAGAGCCTCACTCAGAGCCAGATAGTTAAAGATGTTTAAGAACCTGAAACTCAGAAAGAACAAAAATACCCTTAAAATGCAGCTCCAGCGGCATTCTAAATTGCAGGTTCTTCTGCATTCCTACTCAGGTCTTACTTTGTTATGTGTCTAGATTAAAATTTCAAACATAACATGTTAGTCTGTTAAATTTTAATATGCACGAAAGAGCAGTTGCATCAGAGTAGAAAAACACACACCAGACCTGGAAAGATTTGAGTTTCTGTGAGTTAAGGAGGACCTGAACTGGAAATTCTGGGTTTATTTGACAGTGTTATTTGCTGGAATTTGTTCATCCATTCTCATCTTACCTGTAAGGAGCTGTGTTAGCTGCTCTAGCTAGAATTAACCCAAACCATATAATGGTCAGTCAGTTTGTTGTTATTGTTCCATTCAAGAAGTCAAAATAATTTGGAACATGTTGTAGTTACAGGCATTATTTAAATAGCAATCCAGTTGATCAATCCAATATATCAGCTCCTTGTTGATCCATAAGTATTCCTTTCCTCCCACAAATGCTTGTAATCAAAATCTAAACAAAGGTGGACGTTACCATTGAGAAACCTCCTACCATTTCCACGGAGAAAAAAGAAATCTGAAGATCCAGTCCATCTCGCTTGGATTCCTCACTTGCACATGGCTGTGAAGCACTCAACAAAGCAACTTTCTAATGCTGGTGTCTGTGATCCCTGCCCCGTCAGTGGAGTGAGACACGTGGCTTGAGAGGCCTCTCATTCCGAGGGTCTGCTGAGAAGTGAAATGGGAAGAACTTGAAATATGTGGAAGAAAATGCCTGTACGCCAAGGATGTGTCTGGCTGTACTCTACAGCTGCTCGGCTCTGGCACCGGGGCTCTCCCTCTATCAGCTGAATCACAGCCATACACAGGGGTGAGCCATGGGCTGCTCCACTGGTCCAGGTGCCTCAATTACTGCATCCTTATGGGCAGCCATAGGAGCTGGACCAAAATGGACCTTTAGTGCAAAACTGCACATTTCTCTCCATCTTTGATGCAAAGGTCTTAGCAACATTCAAAGACGGTTATTTAATTTCTATAGATGACAGAAGTATATATTCTAATAATTATTACATGTAATTGTAAGTAATAACTGTTTTCTAACGAAAAAGGAGATCAAGGGATATTGAAAAACATTCTTCAGCTCACAAACTTCGGCAGAGGATTAAAGACCTCAAATGATGCTTATTCTAAGGTGCTGCACAGTTTGTTATATTCGTCTCATTCCATTATGTCCCAGGAAGAAGAACGTCCTGAATATTTTCTCCCTTTCTGTGGAATCTCTTACTTACTCTGCTGTGCTCCTCTAATTCCTCTGTTCCTTTGGAGATGGGGGATCAGGACAGCATCTCGTATGCCATCTGTGGATGCACCATCCATTTACAGAGCTTTGTAATAACACCTGATTTTTTTTTCTCTTCCTTCTGAGGCAGTTCCTAACCTCTTGCCTGTCCTACAAAGCATTGATGTAATATCTGCATTGAACTGATGCTGACGATTTTGATGATTTGTGAAGTCCATCCCTGATCAAACTGGATGCTCATCAAGGGTAAGGCTAAGGGATTTTATCTATTAACAAGGGCATATTGTGACAGGACAATAAGGAAACGGTTTCAAACGGAATGAGAGTAGGTTTAGATTCAATATTAGGAAAAAAAATTCCTCACTGTGAGGGTGGTGAGGCCCTGGCACAGGTTGCCCAGAGAAGCTGTGACTGCCCCATCCCTGGAAGTGGTCAAAGCCAGTCTGGGTGGATCTTTGAGCAACCTGGTCTAGTAGAAGGTGTCCCTTTCCAAAGCAGAGGGGTTGGAACGAGATGATCTTTAAGGTCTAATCCAGGCCATTCTGCAATTCCATGTGTCTATGATTCTATGATTTTCTTGGGTCTCAATGGACTTTCTCATCCCCCTACATCTGTTATGCAGTAACATCTCCCTTGCCATGTGGCTGCATGGATAACTTGCACTCCACATGCCTTAAGGTGAGAGCAAGAGCCAGCCGTAGCTGTGATCCTGTCATTCTGCGTTACAACCTACTGAGATTTTCCTTTCTCTTTCTTCCTTGAAAAGAGGTATCAGACATTCCCTGGTGGGGAAAAAAAATTGTTTTAAAACAAACTTGGAAACAGAAAGTTTCTGAATGCCTGAGCTGAAAAAGAAGCACCTAGAAGATGTGAATACATGACACAAGAGAAATATTCTTGCTGAAAGAAACAGGAGAATGCCAACAACAGTCAGAAGTGAAAGCATTCTGACACTGAAAGAATAACAGGGAATGGGAAGACCCAGGATCCAGTTAGAAGTCAGAATGCATTAATTAGTTACATGGCTTTTTCTGAGGTTTTTTTTTTCCTCACTCATAATCCCCTAAAACATATAAAATCTAGAATCTTTTGAGGCTACAAGGTTAAACCTGCAAAATAATCCATTAATAACCCACTTGTGTTCCAGTGCAAGGGACAAACATTGCTCTGAAGTGTGATGGTAGAAATCAGGGTCATCTCCTTCTGAGGCAGTGAAAAGGCAGCCCTGTAACATCTGAGCAGGTGAGATTGGTATCAAGGCCAAGGTGTTTCACCTGACAAATGGTTTATTATGAAATGTTCAACTCTCCGGGGTCTCAGCAACTGCTTTGCTCGTAATTACATGGACCATTTTCTTAAGTCTTTCTGGAGATCCTTTTTATCATTTAAAGGCATTTTCCTAAATTCTCCTACCTCCCAGATGCTGAGCCCCTAACAGCTGTGTGTTGTGTTCAGGATATGAATAATGTTTTACAGTGTCGGCTGACAACCAGACTTTACCTGAGCCTTGTTCCTTCTTCCATGGGATTCTCCTTTTGCACTGCTATTCTCAGAGTAACTCAGTGAAATATAACCAGACAGAAAGATGTGTTCTTTAAAATGGAGGGAAAACCCTGGGACAATCTACTTTAGTCTCAAATAAAATCAGCTTAAACTTTTGTATTTTCACTGCCATAAAGCAAATGCAATGTCACAAAGGAGCTGAGGAATACACAGAGGTCAGTCTTAGGGAAAAGTCCACTAGTGCTGTATTTCAGTTGAGGGACAGAGTAAGCCTAAGTTAACTATTCACTTCTTGTCTTTACCCTGCTATTTTAAGCTTTACAGGTTTTATAAGCTAAATCAGGAAAGGCAGTGGAGAATGTGCAGTAAAGAACAATGCAGTTGTATGACAAGGAGATGGATTAGATAAACCTTATACACCTCTTCCAACTAAAGTCTGTGATTGTAGAAAATAGTGCAACTGAGCACAGCTGGGGTCTATCGATTTCTGTCTCTGGTGACTTCAAATGGCAGACAAATTTTTCCTTCAGCCCAAAAAATTCTCTTCTTCTATATCCTCTTTTCTTTTACGAAGATGTAGATATATTCATAGGTATGGAATCTTTTCTAAATCAAATGCTTATTTTTTTCAATGCTTTTTTTCGTTTGTTTGTTTTCTTTGTTTTGATATTTTTGGTAAACAGGGCACCTGTGCAGCACTTGAATGACCAGGTTGTGAAGTGACAGATTGACTGAAATAAAATATATATGCAGCTGGGTTCACAGTGATAGGACAACAAACAACAAACATGGATCCATGTTCCAACAGAGGGGGAGGAAGCCCAGAGTTTCTTCTGCATTGCCAAGAGAGAAAAATTCACCAGAACATCCTATACTGACCACTGGTAATGGGGCAGTAGGTTAGAACTAGAGGCTGAAGTCATTGTTTGATCCATGCACTTTCAAAAGGGATTAAAAAGGTCAAAGCACTTGCAATCACAGAGGAAAGAACAAGGAAAGAATTCAAAAGCAACCCAAGCAGATGGGTCGGAGAAAATACATAAAATAAGGAATAGGTGAAGAGTTTGCTGTGCACAAAACACAGGGCAGAGCTGATGACGCCTGTGGGGTCAGAGACTACACAGAAAAATTATTCAAGTCAACTGAAAGTCAAATAAGAGACGTGCAGACCTAGATTCAACTAATTAAATGACTAACACTTGGATGACTACGTATTTTCCAGAAGAAGGTGTCCTGAAGTAGACAGAAGAATTTGGAAGAATGATGCATTAGGGTTGCATATTTGGGAAATTTTTGGTGAGCTGAAAATTCTGGAGGTAGCTGTGTATGCACTGGTTGTCTAAATTTACGTTAGATGAATCACAGTGCCTGGTTTTATCTGCCCTCTGTACAGGACTTCTGACAAAAAAAAATCTTTTGTAGCTCACATGGATAAATAATAATCAGAAGAGTACTGCAGGCTCTCTGTTGAGGGAGAGGAGAGGAGAGGAGAGGAGAGGAGAGGAGAGGAGAGGAGAGNGTGGAATTTTCTTTTTATGTAAATCCAGTCAAAATTTTTGGTTGGGAGGACCTGTAGCTCGGAAGGAGAGGAGAGGAGAGGAGAGGATCATTCACAGTAAAATTGAAAATCTCCATAGAAAACTCAGCAACACACAGAAATATTTGGCATCTGCCTACATGTGCAGGACAGATGCTATACATTAGTAGAGGAATGCTTAAGTAATAATTTAGGTTTCTCCCTAAAGAATGTTCAGTTTCTCCTGACAAAATTAATTGTGAAGACACTAAAGGAGCTGCAGCAAATCGTAGAAATACCTGGACATTTTTCTATTATGTTCCTGTGCTATTTTAGATCGCTAATAAACAATCTGCAAACAGGATGGCTGTGCTGACATTGGAATTCAGCTTTAAAATAAGTAGACATTCAGGTAGTCTAATATTCTGATGAGAATAATTAGCCTACCTTCAGCCAGAAACCCAAATCTTTATGCTGAAGATGTTCACTAGCACGGCAATGAGTAGAAAACACCAATGAAATAAATATTTCTCCCAAGTTACTGTGTGGAATCCAAGAGCTGTGGCAATGACAAGTGTGTTGGTGTGGGGACCAAGACATGGACAGTGGTGTAGGTGTGTTTCCTCAGTCCAATTTATCAATGAATTCCCTGAGAAGAAATCAGTCTTTGAACTGTCCCATTCAATCAGCCAGCAGGTCCAGGCTGCAGGTATCCTAATCGCTACAGCATTTTATTCTGGCAGAGTGATTTTTAAAATTGTATTTATTTTTCCTGTCATTATATCTGGCAGGATGAAGGTAGCAGGAAGCGCAGTATTTTGTTCTGATTCTATGCTCTGTTTCAATAATTCTGTGAAATTTATTTTCTCAGCTTTTATGTTCATCAGACTAAGATTTTGTTTTGTTGTGTTCCAATCTTTGCTGTAGTTAAAATTAAACTGAGTAAGTCCAGAGGAGGACGCCAAGATGCTCAGAGGGCTGGAGAACCCCTCCTGGGAAGACAGGCTGAGAGAATTGGGGTTGTTCAGCCTGGGGAAGAGAAGGCTCTGGGGAGATATTATTGTGTCTTTTCAGTACCTGAAGAGAGCCTAAAAGAAAGATGAGGACAAAGATTTTAACAGGGCCTGTGGGTACTGGTTTTAAACCAAAAAAAAGGTTGATTTAGACTAGAGAAGAAAGAAGATTTTTTGCAGCGAAGGTGGTAAAACACCGGCACAGGGCACCCAGAGATGATGTAGGTGCCCCATCCCTGGAGACACTCAAGATCAGGTTGCACTGGGCCCTGAGCAACCCGACCTTGCTGAACATGTCCCTATTCTTTGCAGAGGTGTTGGACTAGATGACCATTAAAGGTCCCTTCCAATCCAAACTATTCTATGATTCTATGTTTCTGTGATTGATTCCATGTTTCTATGATTCTATTCCCTGGCTCCACGGCCAGCAGGCCTGGAACAGCTTTTCTCCGAGCTATTAAACTTCTCAATCTCCAAGGAGGATGGCCACATACAAACTTGTTTTTGAGAGCAGTTTCTTGCTCATACTAATTCCCAGCCATGCCCAGGGTTGGTTTGTTTGGGTCAGTGCTCATTGAGGGGAGGCAAACACAGGATGCTGGAGGTCAGTCTGACCTGCAGAATGGGCACGGTTCTCACTGGAGGTCTTCTGCAAGTGCCACCAGCTCCTTGGAGAGGTGCATTTGCAATGGGACAGGTCTGGGTCAAGATGAGCAGAAATACAAATGAGCTCACCAGGCAAGACAGATCTGCTGATTTGTGAAGGATGAGGGCAGCTAATTCCTGCTGAGCTTGCACCCAGGCTGGGAACATACTTTCACGGGAGCTGGAAGGATGCAGTGAGCTATAGAACACTCAGTCGTCATTATTTCTGCTGCCGGTGGAGTCTGATTTAGGGTAAAATTCCAAGCTAATTGGATCAGCCTCTTAAAGTCACTAATAAGGGAAAGGCAGTGCCCAGCCTCTTATTGGATTATATATTAGGCACAATGAGTGTCATGCAGCAAGTAAATTCCCATTTTTATCATAAAACAGGTGGTGAGGACTCCCTTTTTTTATCTTCAAGGCACTTTTTCAATGCCAGCTTTATAAGCTTTGTTCTGAGCCAAAGAGTATTTTAAAAATCTAGCAATGGCAAAGAAATACTTTTCAAAGAGAAATTCCCTGCAATACAGTGCCATTGTTGTGCTACATTTTCTTTTGAAGTGCCAGCAAGAAACAATTAAGGAGCAGCACTTGTAATGTATAATTGATGGTTTGCAGGTATCTAAAAACTTAGAGCAATTAGGCCCAGGGTGCAACATTACTTATTCATCACCATCTGGAACTTATAACTTTATAAGCCCTGTTATAGTTTATGTTTGTCTGGCAGAAATGGCAAGTTTAGTGTTTAAGTGCTGCATTATGCTGCAGAAGGTAAATATTTAATGGTGTCCCGACATAACGCAGCTGACTGGGATAAGAGGAACCTGTTCTGTGGTCAGAACACAGCAGCACGTGGATATTGCAGAATATAAGGCATAGAATTCCCTCTTGAGAGAGAGGACGGAGGATACTTCCAAAGAATTCCAGAGCATTTCTACAGCATCAATAGAAGGATGTGTCATTGATCCTTGGGTCACAGCATGCATTATGTGGCAACACCTGGGATTCAGCTTTAGAAATGATTCAGAAGGGTGAGAGAGTATCACACAATATTTTTTGATGCTACAGTAGAAGTAGGCTAAAGATGGGTAAGAAGTCTTGGAGAAAATGTTTTCTTTTAAAAAAAAGAAAGTCATTTTATCAAGCATCAAACCTGTCCTAGTTGCTGTTTTGTCAAACTTCCTACTGGAAAACAAAACAAAATCAAATCAAACCCCAACCCAAAACACAAAACAAAGAAAAACAAAAGAAAACCACAAATGAGAAAATTTAATTTTATGCGTCTCAAAGTTTTCTAAGGGGCGTAGTCCCTCCTTGGAAAGAGAATTAATTTTCCTTCACTGTACTACCCCGCCCTTAATAGGGTGAAACATTCTACCTGGATCTATTCCAACATTCTCAAGATCTTGAGTTCAAAGCAATGTTCAAGAGATTGGCTTGTTTTATTACTAGAAAAACTCTTACACAGAAGTTCTTATGGTTCTAGAGGAATGGATTCTGCTCTGCTCTGGTCTGGCAATGGACCCTGGCTCAGCTGAACTGACTGGCAGTGGATTGATCTGCTCCACCTCCAACCAGCACACAGAAAGGAATCCTGCAGTTAACGACTACCTTTTAAAGAGGTAAGATTGGTGAGATTAATGGGTTTTTCTGCACTGTCACCTGCCTCACAGATCCTGACGAATACAGTCAAACAGCTTAAAGTATTTGGTAGATGATAATGTCCTGCCTTAATGGCTGCTCTACATTCATTCAGTGCCCAATGGTGTAAAGCATCTCTAGGGGTAAGATAAAGTTTTAATTGTTCACGTCAAACAAGTCAATGCAGGACGCAATGGCAAAGAACGACATTGTGCAGCAGATTGTATTGACTCACAGGGTGATTCAGGGAGGGGCTGTGTTCTTCCAACCCTCACAGGCCAACAAGTTTGACACGGACCATCCTGGATTTGTGTTGTCTTATCTACGATACCAAACTGAATGAAACCAGTGTTTGCTTTCTATCTTCATTTATTATTTCTGGTTGAGTTAGCTACCGTCTTGCATGCACTCTTGTTCATCCATTTCATTGGTTTACTTGATTTGTTTCAAATGTCCTCATATAAATCTAAAGTTGTGTAAACAAGCTGGACTTTCTTCTGCAGCTGAGTTAATACACCAACACTTTCACTCTTTCAGATAGTTCTGGCTCTTGAGTCAGTCTGCATGGGAAGAGAATCATGGAATCATAGAATGGATTGTGTTGGAAGGGACCTTAAAGATAATCTTGTTCCAAATCCACTGCCATGGACAGGGATGCCATTTTCCAGACCAAGTTGCTCAGAGCCTTATCCAACCTGGCCTTGAACACTTCCAGGGATGGGGCAGCCACGACCTCTCTGGGCAACCTGTGCCAGTGTTTCACCATCATCTGAGTAAAGAATTTCTTCCTAACATCTAACCAAAACCTGCCCATTTTCAGTTTTAAATCATTGCCCCCTGAATAGAATATGTCATGGCCAGCGTGAGTTCCAAAATGTTGTCTGTTTTGCAAATAGCTCCAGTTCCTGGAATCCAGTGATGACAAAAATGCTTTAGTCGCCATGGTTACATAGAAAAACCAAAAGATCTGACCTATAAGTTCTCAAAACCTGAAAGTGAACAAAAGCAGCACTTTTACTTGGATTGTTATTGCTATAATCTCCTAATTTATTGGGGAGCTCAGCACATGATGTGTAACTGTTTGAGGATAATAATAATTAGACTCTTCCCTGTTCAACATTTTATCTGACAATATTACAACCCTAACTGAAGCCCTGAGCAAAGAGAAACTTTGCATTCTCATGTTCTGCTGTAGAAGAGATTAAAAGTATGCATTATTAGTATAACAGCACAGATTGTTATTCTCTCCAAAGTGCCTTAAGCACCATTTATTAATCACAATTTACAACTAAAACATTTAACAGCACTTTAAAAAATTTTCAGGACAGGAAATTCAGTTTTATTTCAAATGCAGTTTTCACCTGGTAGATGGTCCTGTTCTGGGCAGGACTGATCTATATTGGTGCCTTATGCTTTCAAACATCTTGTGTACAATGGCTGAGCACTGAGACATACATCACACGAAGCTGGAGAGTAGCAGTGTTTATCACAGCAGGCTCAGGGGTTGATTAAGGTCTCTCCAGCCCTGAGACCTAGATAGCAGCTGCCAAGGTCTCTATTATAATACTTTCTTTTTTTTTTTTTTNTTTTTTTTTTTTTAGGTCTGTGTCTACAGTGTTTGTGCAGGAGAATTCACTGTCATGAATCAGAGGCAGTGCTGCTCTGATGTCCACACTGAGTCTTCTGAGAGAGTGAAACAGTCTGATATGGACTGAGATCAGCACCATCTCAGTAAAAAAAACACCTTTGTGGAGGAGGAAATGTACAACCCACCACATCACTCCAAACACAGTGGCTCTCTCTCCATTTTTGAGGAGCCAGAGACATCTCACTGTGGTCCATTCCACCCTTACCCATTCTCTGCTTCTGTGATTTATCTTGGAGGTAACCATCCTTCAGGGAAGAGAAAATGGAACTTTTCTTCCATTTTTCTGTCCAGTTTGGAAAAAGCTTCCGATCTGTGAAGCACAGCAGAGCCCTGTGACCCTGGCATCCAACACTGTCCCAGCTGTGCTGTGTGGGATACTGCAGGTGTGCTTGAATCCAGGAGCATCATTGCTCTCCAGGGGAAGTCCAACACTTCCCAGATCTTCAGAAATCAAGGGATGATCATGTACAGCCAGATTGTCACAGGGGATTCATCCTTCTCCTGCTTTGACTCAGGATTCCTATAGGATCAGGTGTATCTGAGGGGAAGATGTGTATTTCTGATGACTTCCCACCTCTCGTGGAAATCTGCAGGGAAAATCTCCCTGAGAGCTACATAGCACATGGATTACCAGCCTAGACATAACAGAGATGAATAAGCAGCTCTGTGTTCCTGTTTTCCCACGTGGCTTCATGCCAGCTGGGATGGATCAAAGACTCGACACTGGGAACTGCAGCATGGGGAGCTGACCATAAATTAAAGAAACTGTGAAGCAGTTGCAGCTACCAAGGAGGGCTGCAACAGAACTTCATTTACATTCCATTTCAAGAAAGGTCAAAATTATGGTAACCAACAACTTTTGGTGTAGTCATAGAGTGGGCAGGCTGGAGACTCTCTTATCTTGGAATAGTCCTTGCCATAGATGGCGGGCAAACAAAAAATAAAAAAGAAATCTGTAAACATCTTCCAAGCTTATGTTACTTATGAAGAATTTGAATGGATACATTCAAATTTAGGTGTTTTTGTCCATGATGAGTATTTGTCTATGTCACAGACAAATGTAGGAGTAATTTCCAGCGTATTCACGAGCTAAAGTGCAGCAGGAATGAAACCTGTCAAAGTGGTGTGTGCTTATACCAGGGACCTGAATCCCTTCCATAAGGCAGCAACAGCCTCGGTGGATCACAATAAATGCAGTGAAAATAGGGAACTGATTGAGAACAGCAAGCAGAAGTACTCCAAGGCAACTTAGCAGGGACTTTTGATCTTTTTTGTTAGCAAACAATGACATTTACTGTCAAGAGCTGCAGAGGTCATCAGCTATCCATCTCCTCCATTGGGTGTCCCCTGGCTATTTTTGATTGGATTCCCTTTCATCAGGAACTACAGACCTGTGCTGTCCTCTAAAGTTTAGCTATTGCATCACTTTTCCTTGTGCAGCCTTTGTTACACAACTATTTTCCCAGCCCAGATTTTTTTGTGAAGGTCACAGAGGACTGGCTGTGATAAGAGCCCAGAAGCCTTCACTTTGCTTCTGAATTGTTCTTGTTAATTCAGTGCTGATTGAAGATTGATACAGCCCTGGAGATCAAAGTCTCCCATTCCCCATGACAGCTCAAGCTTCTCCTCAGGGCACTTTTGGCTTGACCCAGAGGTAGTACAGGTTCCAAATCCATTAAGTCCTTCACCCTTTTCAGATGAATCTCGTCGCTGTACGTTTTGGTAATGGTTTTGTGCTGTGAACGTCTGTTCTCCTGAAATTAAACTGTCATCTAACTCCTTCTGGTCACTTGGCTGAACTCAAATCACAACTGAGAGTGCTCTGGAAGCCAGTTCTATTATTTTTCATAATCATTCAGTTGCTGAACTACCCTTTGAATCTCCAGGCACAGCCACTGTCAAATTTAACACCTGTGAGAAAAGTGGCATCACCTTTCAGTTCATCTCTGTGCAAGCACTATCACTTGTTTAAGGTTACTCAGAGCCCGAGCTATTTCAAAATCTATATACAGGAATTTAGACGAATAACACATTTGAAGTAGAAAGACCAGACCACCTCAGATAAATTGCTTTTCTGCATGTACAGATCAAGCACAGTAATAGAGCAGCAACATGGCCACAAAAAAGCCTTGTTGGGTCACTTTATCACAGAAACATAAGGCAGAAACAGAAACAGAAACATCACTTCCCTTTGAGGACTTCTAATTATGGAAGTTGTTTGGGGCTTTTTGTGTTATTAAAATGTATTTCTTTTATGTATTTGCAGATAGGCACACAGGTACACAATTTAATAAGAAAATACCCATCTGTTATAGACTTAGGCACACAATGAAATCCCTTTGAATTTAAGCCCTTCTTCTACATTTGCATAGGTGACCAAAAGTTATTTGTGCAACTTTCTTGTGCTTTCATTAGGAAAGCATAGTGCTACTGATATTATTAGTCCCAGCTCTGTAATTTTAAAAAAAATATATATTTATTCATAGAGAGATTTGTCATTTTACAATTCAAAGTAAATTTCTTCCAGTCTTTTTCTGCTGCTCCAAAACCTGTAAAGCATTTTTGGTTTTGGTTTTGGACAATGGAAAAGGTAACATTTCCTTGGCTTTGCTGGAATCCAGGGACTGCAGGGCTACTTGACACTTGTAAAAGAAGTGCTAAGGAAAAGAGCTCCCCACACTTTTCCATGTGGGCGGGGGACCATCACCCTAGCGTGGCTGTGAGGAGCACAAGCACAGTTCCTAGAGTTTGCAGTGTGCACACATTCAATGGATTGTCATCTTCACAGAATCACACAATCATGGAATCACAAGTTGGAAGGGACCTTAAAGATCATCTTGTTCCAAACCCCTGCCATGGCCAGGGACATCTTTTGCTAGGCCAAATCGTTCAAAGCCCCATCCAACCTGGCCTTGAACACTTCCAGGGGTGGAGCACCCACAGTTTGTCTGGGCAACCTGTGCCAGGGCCTCACCACCCTCACAGTAAGAGATTTTTTTCCTAATACCTAATCTAATCTTGTTCTCTTTCAGTCTGAAGTTACTGCCTCTTGTCCTGTCACTTCAGGGTCTTGTAAATAGTCTCATTCCATCTTTCTTGGAGGCTCCCTTCAGGCACTGGAAGGCTGCAGTTAGGTCACCTGAAGCTTCTGTTCTCCAGGCTGAACAATCCCAATTCTCCCAGCCTTTCCTCATGGGAGAGGTGCTCCATCCCTCTGATCATCTTGGTGGCCTCCTCTGTCCTCACTCCAAGATGTCCATGTCCTTCCTGTGCTGGGACCCCAGAGCTGGATGCAGAATTCAGGGTGGGGTCTCACAAGTCTTGGATCACACACGAACAGCACAAATGACAAGAGGCTGAAGGTTAAATCTGAGGACAGAAATGGGAGGTCACCAGGACCTTGCTACTGATACAACAGAGAAACGGGGCCAGATGAGTTACACAAATGTTCCCTCAGGGACCTCCCTCTCTTTTTGATTTACAAGCAATAGTGATACAATTATCTGATAAACATCTGATGATTTAGAATATTAATAGCTTACTTATTTTTTGACCCAACCTCGTGGTAACTTTTCCGTCCTTCAGAGAAAGTTGTTGGATGTTCCTATGACCAGAATGGACACACTGTCCCCACATTCGTAAAAAAAAAAAAAAAGTTGCTGTCAGCCAGCTCTGATTCTTGAGATCTCAGTTATGGAAATTTACAGCAAAGAAAAAAGATGTATTTTGTATTTATACGGTCATAGCAAAAGCACATATTTTTCTTATTTCCTAAGTTGTCATGAGCCTGCTTATGCAGCTGTGAAGAAAGAGACTATGCTTGTCACTTTTTCTCTTAAATCTTAGAACAGAAATAAGCAAGAAATCATTGGGCTGAGGCTGGAGTGGTGCAGGAGACACAGCACCTGATAACTCTCCCAACAGAGGACCAAACCCAGGGGCAGAGCAGCCAGAAATAAAACCCAGTGCACATGAATGCTCTTGTTCCCAGTTTGTCTTTTCCATCACTAACAGAGCTTTTCTTTTCATTTTCAGTGGTTTTAGATTCATCTCTGCAACACAAGTTTATAATGAAGGCTGAGAGAAGATCCCAGCAGAACAAACTTCTGCAAGAACATCCTTAATTGCCAGAATGTGCTTGTGCCTGTCCCTGTCCAGCAGTGTGAGGTGTCTGCTCATGTTCAGCTGTCTTGAGGCCTTATTAACAAATGTACAGATCATATGAAGGCTGCCTTCTTAATGAAGGTGCATGCACTTGGATTTCTGTGATCCTATCCAATCTACTGACCGAGCTTTTTGTGTGATGAGGAGTTAAAGGCTTTCTACTCACTCCTTACCTGAATTAGCATTGCTCCAGCTTTCACTAGAGTATGTGGTTTCATCACTGTTCCAAGGGTTTTTCCTGACTTCTGCTTTTTGATTTCTTTTCTGGAAATACAGAATACTTTCCTTCTCAAAAAAAAAAAAAAAAAAAAATTAGAAAGTGCCCGCACTTCTTGTTCCTGACATCCTGATACTTGCCTACTGGTTAAAGAGGCACAGTTTCTGTTAAGTAGGAATATTAAGATATTTGCATTCAAAGTTGAAACATAAAAATACACTGGAACTGTCCAGTAACAACACTTAGTTTCCTGCCCACACTGCATTTTCCTCTTTTCTCTAGCTATGAAAATACTACAGGGAGAAGTTCTGCACGAGGACTAGAAACTGTCATTGTGTTTTCCAGTCTGTTTGCCGTGTCAGCTGGGAGTGCTGAAAGGTAAATTTTACTTTTTACGGTTAACTGGTGCCCAAGCTTCCTGGGACAGCACAGTGGAAGCTGTCTATTCGAGGTGTATTTGCATCCTTGTGCACACCTAGCTATGAACATTAGCAGTCTGACACCTCCTTTGTTGCAAACCTTAATGCTATTTCACACTTACTAGGAATTGAAAATTGAAATGAGAACAGTTTAAGTAAATAGTTTACTGTTGGGCTCTGCTCACTGGCAGGTGGACATCCAGACACTTAGTGGCCCGTAGAGAGACAGACCTGCTGCTGACAGGTCTCCAGATCCTGCCATCAGAGGTCCCTCCTTCACCTGGCAGCTTTCTCAGGCAATGAAATTGGTTTTTTACCTGGATTGCAACCAATTTCCCTCTCTCCAGAAAACCTAAGTGTCCCCTGTATCAGGAGGCCATAGGTGGGCAGAGATGCCTCACCATAGGGTATCAGTTCTGCATCTGAACCACACCAAGCATTTCTGAACAATTAGAGGCATGGCAATTCCGAAGACAAGCCTGAAGAAGCATAATGTTCTTTTCTGATTGCTTTTCTCAGCTACCTTTATTGAATTGGCTGTTGTAAAAGATGCAGGCATTCAAATTGGCATTTAATTTATCCTCTGAATTAAAATAGGATGATAGAGTTTAGTTCCAGTTAAAAAATTGCCAACACTCTGTCACTAAGCCTTACTTCTATCAAAGTCACATTAGGATTCAGCTGTTTACAATTAGCTGAGCTTCCCATGCACACTACCTCAATAAACAGTTTAATAGCAATGAAAAGACCATGTGGCAAGAAGGATCTGCCCTTCTTGGGGAAGAATAATTAATTATGTAGAGAAATTAAGCTGCAAACAGTTTACTTGAAGATTATATTTCTCCTGATTTTAAGTAATGAGCTGTAAAATCTAATCAATGTGCCTCCAAGGGAGCGGTACCCTTGGGCTAGAGCTGACACCACTTGATCCATCTACCTGGGAGATTTCTGGCTGATATGGCATTGGCTTTGCTTAATTAGAGATATTGTAGCTATACAGAGTCTACTGAGCACAGAGGACATACGGAAATAAAGACCTTGCAATAAAGACGTGTCAATCATGAAAAGGAGAAAGAAGCAGAGATGAAATTAAATTGTTTATATTGCTATTTCACAATCTGTTTCAAGCTTAATATTTTGCTTCATTAAAAAACAAACCAACAAAAACAACACATAAAAAACCCCAACCCAAGGCCAGAAACTCATGCAAACAACAAAAAAGCACATCCCAGAGTTAATAGAAAGTTTGTAGAATTTCGAGGGAAAAATGTAGTGTTCAGTTAACTGGTACGAGGCCACTACAGAGGGCTGTTTGCTGAAATGCTAAAAGAAATATTCCATATCTGAAGTTATTGGAGCTTTTTTTAATCAGAAGTTGTGATTGTATGTACTATGAAGAGGACAAAACTAATTTTCATCTGAGATTCTTAGTCAAAAGAGATATCAAAAAAGCACCAAAGATAAGGAGTTTTATGTGAACCATGATATAACATAGCTGGTATTAGGACAGGTGAAGTCCTGGGAATCCCACGTGATGACAATGAGGACATAAGATATTTTCATATTTTAATCAATAGGACACTGCCTATTAGAGTGATGATGGTGGTATATTCATTAAATAAATTGTCCTCTGATTTCCTCAGGGGATTCTCACGGGACAGTGCATGGTCTGTATTAAACTCTTAAGTGCTCAGACTCAAAATAGGAATGAGGCACAGATTGATCTATGAGTCGAGGATCAAAATTTGGCCTAGTCACTAAAACAGAGACTATCTAAATTGAAGTACATGGCATTTTCTCTTCATTTCACACCTGTGTTTCAAACTGCTGTCCAAAGAAAGCTTATTTATTGGTCAGGAAATTCTCTTTGTCAGGAGCAAGTCCACTGGTGGCTGAGAAGACAGAAAAAGAATGTGCCAAAGGAATATCTGTTTTTTGGTGCTGCAAGTTGTAAAGGAGTTAATGGAGGGAAATGAAATGAGGAAGTCCAAGGGAAAAATCACAAGCTATTGCTCTCTCCATGAATATTAAATATGCACAACGAAGATAGATTGCTCAGAGCAGAGCTCTGGTACTAGAATATTTCCATATAATATGTCCAAATGAAAACATGTAACTCAAAGCTGCAGTTTCATAATAAAATTTCTCTTGGCTTATTCTTCCTCCTCCCCCAAGAACACTTTATTTTTCATACTGCCAATCTGAAAGACGTACAAGAGATTAGGTTTCCGAAAAACTCCCCTCTCTTTGCAGGCATCCTTAATAAACTGGAAATAATGACATTTGTGGCAGCACAAATGCACCAAGGGTAGAGCATATATTAATTAAGGGAGGTTCACAGAGCAGCAGTTTTTGCTGAAGCTGGCCATTTTCGTATGCTTTTATCCCTTATAACTGCCTGTTTTCCCAGGAGACATCTTATCAGGCAAACATTGTTCTGGCATCCCAGAACATGACAGACTGTCATTAGATAAAGAGAAGGTTAATAAAATAGAAATCCAGGTTACAAGCAATGTTTTAGCCAGAGGCATCCCATGGGTTGTGGGGAAGCAAACAGCAGACTAGTCAAATGCAGCAAATTACAGTCAGCAGAAGAGTGCCAAGTATCCAGCTCCTCTTCTATAATTTGCACATGCCAGCAGAATCTCAAATAATTCTTTTTGTTAAGATATTTGGACTGAGTTTCCTGTGGTCTGCATATTCCCCTTTCAACGTCCTGATAGTCTGGGAGCACAGTGCTTTAGGAATGGCTCCCTCAGAAGTTATTATGGGAGGATAGAATAAGTAGGGAGGGCTTTTTTCCTATTTCTTTTGTTTCTTTTCTTAAAGTATTTCTGAAAATGCCAGGCAGTGCCTGTGTTTGTCAAGTGGAATCAGAGCACAGACTGGGCCAGAGCAGTCTTGCTTCTCTGGCTCTTCTCTAATTGAAGAGTTTTCTATTTTATTAGGTTGGAAAGTGAAGCTGGCAACTGCAAAAAATACTGCAAAGGAAATATATTTTTCTGCTAAACAGTGTTGAGACATATAGAAGTTACCATTGACCCCAGGCTTTTGTGTAAGATAGAAATTAAACATTTCAATGAATCAATACAATGAGGAAAGGACACTGCTTAATTAGTGGGTTGGAAGGTAAGATTCACCTTTTTTTTTTTTTTTCTTCTCGATAATGGAGAAAGATTAGGATGGGGACAGAAATAATTCCAGCTGTCTTCTGTGTGACCTGAGCAATGCACTGTGTTTTCTGGTCTTTATAGCAACATCAAGACTTCAAATTGTACTTGAAGGAGAAAGTAGTCATTGCTTAAGATTTTATAAGACTATTTGGTCTTGTTTTGAGAAAGAAGGAGAGGAGTTAGTGTCATGAGCATTTACAGCTGATGTTCCCTAAGGGAAAATCATGGGAAGTTTATCGCAGAGGTGGAGGAAGATGCTGGAGTGGATCATAAATGTGTTTAGTGTCAATGCTGATTTACACTAACTCGGGATTTGGCCTTAGACTCCATCCTGGCAGATTTAACTCTTCTGAAGGAGGTTTTGTGTTTCTCTACCTTGGCTGATTTCAAAAGAGGTAATACAGCTCAGCTTTGTCCCCTTCAAACTCCCTTACTAAACTTGCCTTGAGTTTTCTAAAAGCAGAGTTAGCTTCACCTGGGCTTTTCCTGAAGATTCTGTGTTACTTCTGAGGTGCACAGGTCAGAAGAAAAAGTAAAAAGCAGCCAAAGGAGATGCTGGAAAGAACTGCTCTACATACAAGGCATACTTTTATTTCTTACAATAAGGGGTGTAGGTGTGATTCTAGTGCATGATTGGTAAGGGAAGACAGGAGGTGAATGGTTACAAGGAAGAGAGAAACTGAAATGACAAGGAGACAATAAGGTTTTAAAAAATTGCTGTTGTGTCTGTCAGAACACTTACTGGTGTCCCCAGGATGGCAAAGGAAAAAAAAACCCAAAACCCTTCTGCTGTCACTGTCACCTAACTTTGATATAGATATTCCATACAGAAAAACATGCAACACTTCTCTCTCAGGAGACTGAGACTGCTAGAATTAATAGACAGTATGCATGTTTTAATTTATCCTTTCTCAAATTTTACACCTGCATTCATGGCCATCATACCTCAGTTAAATTTGGAGCACTTGGTGTCCAAACATTTCAAATAGATGGACTTCTCCCTCTTACCTTTTCCTATAATTAATTACTTTGACCAACCCAAACCATTCTATGATTCTAAAGGACAGAAAACCAGACACTCCTTCAAAGTCTACCTTTTATAAAAGTGCTAAGTTTCTCTGCAAGTTAAAGTTTTCATGGCAATCTCTTCAGCAGAGTGTTCAGGGAAGCATTAGCCTTCTGGGTATACTTACAGCTCTTGATTAAACCCCTTTATCTCAAAAAAGGAATCAAGTAAAGCTTAAGTATTTCTCTTAATCAGCACTTCAGCACATTCTGGAAGGTCTGTGTAAAGACTTTGTTGTCTTGCCATCGTTTACCTTATTCCTCCTATTATTTCCTGGCATTGATTCTTTTCAGAAGAAAGAAAAAAATCCTCTGTATTTTGCTACTGTAAAATAATTTTGATCAGATATGCTGGTAGGAACTGGATATAAACAATGAGATATACAGAATCTTTCACAAAGGCAGTGAGGATCCATCTATATGGGATTTTCTGCTCTCACTGGAAGTGCTAATTGACATTTCCTTGCTGCTGCTGCTGCTGCATTATCAGCACTCTGCAAGAAGAGAAGAATTTCCATCACGTAGAGTTGCTGCAGAGAGCAGATTTGCTGTGGGATAAGGACACTGCCCAGTCATTTTTGCTTTATTTTCTTCTATCGCCGATTGTGTATTAGACATGGAATAGCTCCTGGACAAGGCAAGCACTTCCTTCTAATAAAAGCCCAGTGAATTCATTAGAGACTTAAAGAACCCCCTGGGATGTGTGTGCAGAGGAACAGGTTACTGGGGGGGGAACTTGCAGTTCAGCACCTTCTCCACAGTCACTGGCCTTTCAGAAACCCCATACTCTCCGCAACCCAGTGCAGAGGTGAAGGAACTTGATCTGTGTGCATAATTCTACTTGGTTCCTGGTTCGAAGTAAAAGAAGTCACAGAGATAGCCATGGTAGCTATCACAGAGGAGGTTCATGCCATAGCTTGTATTTTTATCTGCCTGCATCTCAGGTGTGATATTTAAATTGAAGCAGCTCTCTCGTAAACAAAAACAATAAGCAAATTTTGAATCACATGCATCACAGAATTAAGAAACCCACCCATAAAATAGCTACTGAATGCTACAGGTATGTGAGCTTGGCCTCTCTGGGAGAAACATAAGCTTTTCTATTAGCTAATTTCAAAGGAGTCAAGCAGTGATTTGATCACCTTCTCTTATTCCTACAAATGGAGAATATTTCTCATGGCTGCAGATACATCATTACAATGGAAAAATGTTTAAGAGGATGCAACACCTAGAACTAGACAAGTAGAAGTAACAGAATATACTCCCATTAAGGGGAAAAACCCAGAGTATTCTTTATGAGTGAAAATCTTTCCCAAACCAAAAGCTTTGAAAAACTGAAATGCAAGCATTAGTCTCCACAAAATCATAGAATTACTGAGTGGTTTGGGTTGGGAAGGTTTTGTCTTTCCCTCTCTTTGACATTTGTTTTAGTGAAATTACTTCATGAATAAGGTTTAGAAATATTTTATATTCCTAGTAACTGTTTCTGTATAATTCCTAAAATACTGAATGACTTTCACTTGGAGTTCAAGCCCCTTGACTTAAGAACATGGTTTGCTGAGCAGATGTATTTGCCCAGTATGAAACAGATGTCCTTTAAAGACATTTTATTTTAACATGAATGCAATAATTTAAAAACATGATGCCAGTCTTAAGCTTTTAGCCATTTTCCATCTGTCTCCTGCACCGGTATCTTCCCTTTAATTGCCCACAAATCCTTTTCAGCTCCAGTTTATGGAAATGCTTTTAATCTTCTGAGACTATTGGGGCATATTTACTGTTATACACATAATAATTTGACAAATGAAAGACTTCTCAAGTTCTGAAATGCCTTCTGACACTATTTTGGAAAATTAGATCTTAAAAATTATTTCACCTAGAAAGATCCAGAAAAACAAAATGTCCTGGCTGCACTGCTTGCAAAATTAAGTTTGTGTATTGTCTGGAAAGATGAACATTAAGGGTTGTTTTCTCCAAGTTAGGTGTTGCTACAAAATGCAGTGCTTTGTAGATATATTCAAACTAGCTCCAGGTAAATTAACTTGTGAAGCAGCAAGGCCACCTCAGCTGAGCAGGATGTTTTAGCACAGCAGAGAACTGAGCAAAGCAAGTGTTGTTTAATTCCTCTGATACCCAGCCTAGTCCACTGACAGTTTTTAAGACTGCTCAAGAACCACATCATTTGAATAATATATTACCTAGCAAGTGTTGTACAACGTGTTCCAACTTAGGTCATCCATTTCTGTTCCACAGCTATAGCTGTCAGAGGCTCAATAACCACAAGTACAGCATATTGTGAAATCTGGGCTTTGTTCAGAGAGCCAACAAAACCTTGATGGAGACCATCAGTCACTGTATTCTCTTCTGGGGCAAAATGTACTACATTTTGTGTTTCTAAAGAAGAAAACATGGCAATGCAAATTAGTAAAGAGTTGAATGAATGAGAACTTTATCCAAAAATGGTTCTTTAGTCATGCTCTTTGCCAGACAGTTTTCCGTTGGAAAATATCATTTGAATTACACCTTATTTTTTTTTTCTGATTTTGTAATTTAAGAGGGGGGAAAAGCTCATGAATTTGAAAATAGTTGTTCACAAAGTTCCCGTAAAAATGAGAAATCTTTTAAAACAATGTTATTAGGATGAAATAAAAGAATGCTTTGGATTAGATGCTACTCATTTCCAAGATTCTCTTTTATCTGTAAGTGCAGCCTGCAGGCTCAAAATCCTTGCAGAAAAGAATTCGTAATGGAATAGCTTTCTGTGTGAATCTTATCACAGGCTACGCTATTCCATGTACCTAAACTCTTTTGGCAAGAAGCCTTTTGAAAATCCTCAGCATTGGCATGACACTGATAAAAACGAATGATTTACAAAATCATATTAACATTCATAAAGAGGAAATGAGGAAAGTTCTTGATTAAAAACCTGGTTTTAATTAACTAGGGTCTAAATATTAGCTTAAAACATGCTGATATATTTGTGAACTTTATCAGAGTACTAATGTAGATAAAACTGACATTTAGGGTGGGAATCAACTTTGGAGAAATAGGGCTTGATTCAGTTCCCTAAATAGAAGCATCTCGTGTCGTGTGTGATTTCCTGGAATGGCATAGTATCCCCATCTGGATTTTCTGAATATGGTAGGACATATCAGGTGGCTCTATGTTTAGACAAATGAGCTGCTTTCCTAAATGCAGTGGCCAGATTCAGCTGACAGAACATGGGTGTGGTGTTACTGCCTGAATGGAGATGCTGACAGGTGGGGCTCGACACCTGAGGCAAGCTATGAGCTTCTGCTGCAGTCAGTGAGATCAGGTTCAGCTCAGCTGTCCACATGAAGTCATTGAACAGTGTTCAAGAGGACCAAGGGTATCAGTGGCTGACACAGGACCTAGAGAGGGTCTGTGTCCTTCTGGAGAGGCAGCTGGAGAGCTGCTGTAGTGACCATGGTGCCTGAAGTGGCACTAGACCTCCAGCTAATGCACCTTCGGGGCCATTGAGCTTCCTGGGAATAAAATGCCTTAAATGAGAGTAAAATTCACCTACGTAAGCAAAGACATCTCGTGCCCCTGAGATGCCTTGAAGTGTCCTACTCACCTTCACAGACTGCTTCATTAGGGGACAAGTTTTCCAGAAGGCCTGCCCATATCTGCTCTTTAGAAAAAATTTTTGCGTTTCTTGAAGCTCTTTGAGTCCTGGTAATTTTTATGCCCCTATGATAATTAACAAGATCCTGCAGCTGATACACAGCTCTAACTTTCATTGCATGTAGCTGAAAACATTTCCCAACTTTTCCTAAAATCTTGTTGCAAAATGCTGGAAAAAAATTATGCTCCCACTGGCAAGGATGCCACTTTCAGAACTGTAGGTTTGTTTCCTTGGTAAGATAAGTGCCACGTTACAGCTCAAAGCAGAGCAGGTAAATGGGCCAGGAGCTCCCCGTGGAGCTGCTATATGAGGCATACCTTAGCATATCTTTAAAGGTGCATTTCTTTAGTTCAACAAGACTGAGGCTGACCTGGACTATTCTGGCACACATTGTTACTTACAGCTGATGTTACCAAAACAAAACGATTTCATCTCGATGTTGCCATCCTTCAGTCTGTCACGTTAAAGCTCTAATTCAGCATCCTCAGCACACGCAGTTCTGGATGTAAGATGTACTTTCTCAGTGCAGGCCTTTTCAGAACACAGGTCTGTATTTTGCTGAGTTGCATAAACACAGACTATTTCCTTAGAAGACTTGAGCAGAGAGTTGTTTCCTGTCCTATTCTGCTAAGAGGTTAAGCACAAACCAAAGGTTCAATGTAATCAAACTAAGCATTCATTTAAATGCTCTATTGAATACAGCACATTTTAATTTCTCAGGCTCTGTTGATGATGTCTCATGATGCACTGGCCTTTTGATCCGTAACAAAGGCTCTTATATAAAAGACATTATACACAAGAATGCCCACACAATAATGCCTGAGAAAGATTAGAGAAATAGACTAAAAAAGAAAGTGATTCCTTAATATATTCCCAGGCTGTAATATTTCCTGAGAATTGTACAGTTTCTGCGCATTTAGTAACTCTGGTGTAATATTGTTTTGCCCGGTTTTCATTTGAGCATGTGCAAAACTTGCGGTAATCACAGCATCCATTGTGATGGTCGAGCTCTCCATATCTAATTGTGTTTGCTGAGAAAAACCGCTTTTGCCTTTGATTTGAACCTGTCTCCCAACAGCTTTAATAGGTGACCCTCAGTTCTTCCTACGCTGGAGGAGGTAGGAAGCAATAATCTTGTATTGACTCTATCCTTGTCATTCATTAATTTTTATTTCCTTCAGGAGTAACCTTTTCCAGCCTGAAAAGTCAAAGCTTACTTAGTCCTGCGTGTCTTAGTTGCTTTTAGCAGGAAAGCCAGTCCACACTAGGAATCATCCATTTCAGCCTTCTCTGTATTTTCCTGGCTTTATTATACCACTTCTGGGGCACTACGTACAAAATGTCTCTCTGACAGTCAGCTAAAGACAAAATACAAATATCTTACCTTCTCTTCCTGAATATTTTTCAGCACTTCACCAAAATAAAGCCAAGAAAAAATCCAAATCCATCCTGGAAACACGTTTTCAAGGTCATGAAAAACCTAATCTTAAGGATACTCTTGCTTGCTAGATTTCTTCCAGACAGCAGTGTTAACTATGATTCAGTAGGGTGTTGAATAGCTATCACACCAAGAGAGAGGGAACTGCTTCCTAGGGAAAGACAAAGACTGGAAAGGATGTAGGGTCGCAAGAGACGAGTGATAGAATCTGACCTCCCTTTATAGTTATGTGGAAAAACCAGTCCGAGAATCTTTTAAATGTGTTGACAAAGTGGAGGAGAAAGGTCCCTTTCACCAGGGTCATGGCACTGGTGAGACTACTAATGGAACATAATATAAAATGCTGATATAAAATGAGTTTTAAACTAACACTGAAATCCTCTGCAACATGAAGCAGAGCCACAATTTTTTTTTTCCAGGCTTAAAAATTATATTTTTTTGGTAAAATTTGTTTCTCTGATGAACATAAAATACTGTGGTTACATCTAATTTATCTGCAGGGAGAAGGTGCCTTGGAGAGGAGATTTTTTGGTAGCCCTGACCCATGGTTTCCAAGCTGCTTGGAAGCCAGGATTTTGTTTACAAAGAAGTCAGGGTGTGGGTGACGGGAGGGGAATGACATATGCCTTGGTCTCACTCTGATAAGGAGCTGGGACGGTGCCAGAGTGCCGTATAGACAGAGCTTAAACACCGGCTTGGTTGCAGAATACATAAACCTCTGCTGGGAGGAAATACCAGATATAAAATGGGTCTTTAATCTTGCAGACAAATTCCAATTAGGAAAGCACCACACACTTTTTACACCAGGCATGATTAATCACTGGAACAAACTACCAGTAGAATTGATGAATTCACCCTTTCTTGACACCTTCGAGTCAAGACTGCACACACTCCTGGAATTTATGTGATAGCCAAACACATGTTATACTTAAGTACAATACTTGTTATTGAGGTTAATATTGTGGGTAATATATATATATTTTTTTTAATACAGTAGAGGTAAAGTTAGAGGTCTTTTCAGCCTTGGAACTCTTTAAAGCTGATAAAGACTCTTATTATGGACAACACTGCTCTGTTCTATACGTGATCATCCTCCCTGTATTCTTATCTTGCACTTTCCCTGTGTTGTCTGTGACAGAGTTTCCATTTGAAATTTGACCTCCTTAAATCTTTTAAAGTGCCTTCATTCCCAAATAAACTAATTATTGAATCTAGTAGGAACTTAGTAGATTATTAAGAGATCCTAAACACTTAGTTGGATTTGAGTCCAAACACATTCCAACAAGCAATAAAGAAGCAAAAGTGAGATAGAATACCTAATATTCACCATTAAGACTCATTGCATGTAATGTAACCTTTGTTTTGTAGCAGCTAGTTCCTCATGAGAGCGCAAAACTGGGAAGTTCCTGGGTCACCAAATCCAATTTCTTGATATCTTCAAGTGTTATTTGAATAGCTCTTTTCATAAACTAATCAAATGCCATTTTCAGAAAGCGAATCCCACTGTCCTAACTCTAATATTCCCCCCTCCATCTTATCCATTGTCATATCTCTAATTTCTCTTATTCCAAAATCAGATGACTATGTACTCACCTTGCAATTTTCAACCCTCAAAGTCTGTAAACAACTGATTGTTCCTTATCCACATTTAGCTACTTAGTACTTGTGTCTTTCTGGAGCATAGGTGCCCATATATTTAGGCCAAGCAACCATACAAGATTTAGCCTTTGTTGCCCTAAGCCAAACTCTTTTCCTTACTCCACTTCAAGACAGGGTTCTCCATTCACATCATCACTGTGTTGGCCTTCATTATTCTTTCAGTTAGAATTGGTCTTTCTTAATTGTGGATGACAACGATGCTCTAGCTGAGGTCTCAGGAGGGCTGTAGATGATAGCAGGATCTCTCTACATCTGAAAACAGACAAGCTTTGCATTAGCCTTTTTCACAGCTACATCACATCAGTGGCTTGCAGCCATCCAGTCACTGTGTAAGACATCCAAATCCTTTTACTTTTCATTAGTTGTGACTGATAAATTTCTGCCTAAAAGTAGAAATTCTTGTTATCGGTCCCTAAGGGCACAAGCCTGTACTTTGTGCTATTGGATTTTATTCCTTTTTTGGTACTCCAGCTCTCACAATCAGACACTTCTCCCAATAGTGTATCTGGCTTCTCCTTGGCATGGCCAGTGCTGCCTATCTAGTTTGTATTGACAAATCTCAGTGCTGGACTTTTTTTTTGTTCTAAACCTGTTAGTGTTCACTGCTCTGTGTTATTTGTTTTCAAGGGAATAAATGGCGATCAGTGTCAATAGAAGTATTGCCTGGAAGGATGCTCTCGTAACGATCTCGACTGTAATAGTAACTACTGACTGATAGAGTTCGAGCAGTACTTACACAGGATTTCTGCTTGGTCCTTGAAAGGGGTGAGAAATGAGGACAAGTGGCTTCCATTCCTCTTCTGGTCCTGACGGTGAATGTGGCCCATCCTTGTGAGGAGCACACAGGGGTTTGTCTGGGCACACAGAGGCTGGCCAGGTGCTAGCACGTGCTCCAGGACAGGTGGCTGGTGCTCCATCTTAACAAGAAAAAAACAAGCCTTCTGCAAAGAAATTGTAATCTCCTCAAAATGACATGTCTGCAAAAGGATGCAATTTACTCATAAACATGCACAGGGATTTGCATATTGCCTTCCAGCCCCACCTGTAGGTAGCTCATCATGCTAATTGCATGTCTGCCTGGCGGGGTATTTTCAGGTTAAATTTCCTCTTTAAAATCTGGTAATACATGTTGATTTTGTGTTTAATCCTATAACTTATTTGGATAATTATTAAAAATTTGAGTAAATATTGTTAGCACAGGACAGTGCATATAAATTACAATATAGTTTTGTCTTTGTTGGATAGAAATACTGTGAGTTAACTGATCCTGGGCAGTTAATACAAAGTACTCACATACTCACTAAAAATCAAAGATTATATAATCCCCATTTCTCACAAAGAGGATGCCTTTATGATGTCCATCTGCAGCCAAATTCTGCCTACATTCCATCTCAGAGCATATAGATAGGTGCATTTCTCAAATTCTGTGGAGACTATAGAACTTAGATAAGAAGACACATTACTGCTTTCATTAGAAGCACTAAAATGTTTGATTTCAGAGACCGGATCGTTGTCACAAGGTAAATTATTAATGTTATTTGGCATCTAATTATTTCCAAATGTTTTTTATTGCTATATATTAAATTAGGGGAGACTAGAAAGGAAAGAGTACGGTTTGAAATTGACTGCCAACTTTTAAATGAGATTGTTTCTCCTGAGACTATGGTGATTGGAACTTGCATTAGCAGCTCATTGAAGCACATATATTTCTTCTGACATATGTCATAGTTAGATCTTTTTATTGATGCCAAAATGCTTTTCTGTTTTAAAGTATTACCACACAAGACTCCTTTCTAGAAATTGTTTATATTGCAATTATGCATTTTGCAACACTCCAAATATATATTACTGTTGCATTTCATGGATATAACACCAGCTAGTAATATTGTGGGGGTTTTTTCCATTGCCATTTGTTTTGCAAGAATAGAACTGTATTATTCGTGATTTTCTTTCCACTTACAAAATGTTTCATTATTTATCAGAATAATGAATAACAATCTCTTTCAGTATTTCTGTTGTGATACGAAACTGTACTCTCATGGTGATTTTTGCTTATTGTTCTCCACAGAAAAAAGCTGCAAGTATTTGACCTTGACTTACAGATTTGGGTGGAATAAATACAAACTACTGTCTGAATAAAAACTATATCATATCTAAAAAGGCTGCAGTCCAAGTCTTCAAAGGCTTTAAAATACCTCATTAACATTTTGATTTGTGTTTTCAAGAAAAAAAAAACAAACCAACACAATATATATTGTAACATCCTTATTTGTGTTGACACTACCTCTACAAAATTAAAAGCGAGCGCCTTAGGTTCTAAGAATATAACCTTGAGAAGAACTTTGTGCAGTATTTTTGGGTCAAACTTAAGTTTGGGGTTTGAACGTATTCCTTTGGGGTTTTGGTACATCTAGATAATCTTTGTTTTAATCTGAAGTCAACTGACAAAGGACTTGGGTGCAAACCACCTCAAACAGCAAGTCCTGAGGAGTCTTTTAGCACAGTGGTACATCCTCCTTCCTTGACAATCAGCAGATATTATAAGTCTTAAATTAATACTGCAGAAAAAATGTTTCTTCAGTTTCTGGTTTGAAGTTGGTTTAGAACAGCCTACCCTGAAGCAAAAGGGTGGGCTTCTAACTCCTGGAAAACTTGTGGCTTTGTGTCTTTACAACATAATCTTGATCCCTAGGATGGCTTGAAAATGAGATAATAGATAAACATGACTCAAACTGTGGAATTCATTTCGCCTGACCCCAGTTGCCCATTCTGTAATTCTATGCCTTTCAGGTATTCTTATAGATTCTTGACATGGACAGGGATAATAAAAGACATTTCTGGGCTGCAAACAATCACATCCAAAAATAGTCATCTGAAACAGGTTAGATGAATTCTAGAGTTGCCAATTTTTCTTCGTTGAAGAAAATGAAGAAAAGGAGGAAGGAGAACACACCTCCGAGGAATATTTTGTGATGCCCAATATCTGTTGGCAGATGTTCAAACTGAACACCTCCTAGCTATACAGCTGAATTGTTCTTTAGGCTCCACAAAGAGTATTGACAAGATCTTTTCTTTTGATAGATTTTATGCACTTAGTATCCATAAACTCACCTAGTTTAGTCACTTAAAGTTAGGTATCTAAATCTTGAACTCAGCCGAGTTGAAGGGATTTGACACAGTTGCTTATAAAATAGGCATCTAATACCTTTTCAGGTATGCTGGAATATCCCGAAAGTCATAGAATCATGGAATGTCCTGAGTTGGAAGGGACCCACAAAGATCATCGATCCCTACTTCTGGCTGTGCACAATGCAACCCCCCAAAAATCACGTCATGTGTCTGAATCTGTGTGGGGCTAGTGGGAGAGATAAAAGGCCTGCAGATGGACCTGTGTCGGTCGGAAAGGACCTCCAAAGGACCTGACACAACGGACCCCAACGTTTCAAATGGCAGTAGATGCCTCAGCTTGAGGCACACTCTGGGTGTCAGGACCTCACCTACCTGTGGCTGGTGAGTCACTGCAGGGGCTGTCTGTACACAAAAAGATGGAAAGTTTCTAATATTGGGAAGGAAAGAGTGAAAGACCAAGTTCTGGAATACAACAGAACTGCCAGCCTGTTGTGGAGTCACCTCAGATGATTCATTCGGAAGGGGAGATCTGGGAGAAGTTTCTGTGGAGGGATGGCTCAATGTTCCAGTTTAAGTATAGCAATTCAGGGAAGAAAACCTTAATAACAAAGGACTGGATGAGAAAAGGCACAGTCATGACAGCCTTGACAATGTGCAAGTCGTGGTTCAGGTCCCAGCAGTCGTAACATTTAAGAAACAACATTATAATAGAGTTGGTCATGTATGGGTGCTGCTTGTTTTTAATGTCTTTACTGGACCCAGATTGTTCATTCTTTCTTTCTCACCTGTCAGATTAGAAGCATGTATCTTGAATGAAACAACATCTAGTGGCATGCCTCCAGAAAATGGCACTTTGGGAAAAATGCACCCTGGAGTTTCCAAAAAAAATCAAAATATCAAGATTAACTTGTGCTTCACAAGTTTAATTTCCATTGCAATTACTCCAATGGCTGCTCCCACTTGGTCAAGTCAAGCAGAGGCAGGAGTCTTTCCAAGATGCTGCCTCCTAGTTTGCACATATCTGATTTTGCTAAAGAGCTCTGTATTTTCCAGTGTCAAACCAGGAGAGCCTACCCTGCTGTCAGCCATGCTTCTCCTCAGAACAGGCAATCAATAGCTGCCGACTCTTTCCGTGTAGGGCTTTCACTGCCTCTCTCCTTACACAGCCTGTGTTAAGTTCTGCTGGGGATGTGCAGCCTGATATAAAACTTTCCATTCAGATGAGCAGATTTGACAGATTTGTCTACTTATTAATAGACTAAGTTCAGCAGAATTTAAGATGCAAATTTATTCTTGGCCTATTTTCCTTTTTGCACTTTCCGTCTCTGTTTTCTCCCCTGTGCTTTTTCCCTGGTTGTTTACATTCCCTCACCTCCTTTGGTCCATATCAATAACATCAAGAATTGTAATCTTTTAATCTCCCAGAGCTCACTAGATTACCTCTGCAGTGAGGGAAGGTGCCAGTGAGGCTGGGAGCCTGTGGCCTCTCCTCCTCACATTGTCCTTGTGGGAGGATTATTAATGGTGCCCTGAAGGGAAGTGCCAGGCCTGCCTCCCCTTCAGCAGGCAGAGACCACATTTCTAACAGCAGAGAGAACAAACTCCTGGCATGGGGAAGGGCAAAATTTTAAGAAGCCAGCTGAACTTTTGTAGTGTCTGTACTGGCAGTGATTTTGCAGTGAGGGCAGGTCACCCATGGTGGACATTTTGTGAGGCCCAGCGGCCACACCAGCAGCCATCTTGTCCTTGCTGAGTGGAGGATGGCTCTGTGCTCGGTGCCTCCAGAGCTTCTTTTCCACTAGGGCCAAGCACAGAAAATACATCAGTTGTGTCTAAATTCAGTCATCTTTTTGGGTATGGTGAGAGAGCCTGAGGGACAGAGGAATGTACTTTGGCCTTGTGAGGGAGTGACATGGGCTGCTGCTGTCCTCCAAGGGTAGCAAGAGAGTCACAGAACTGTAGAATCATTAAGGTCGGAAAGGACCTCCAAGATCACCAAGTCCAGCTTCAACCTAGTACCCCCATGCTCACTAAACCACATTATGAAGTGGTTTTAATCTGTTTCAATATCTACTCATTTATTTAACACTTCCAGGGATGGTGACTCCACTGCTTCCCTGGGGATGCTGTTTTGATGCCTAACCACTCTTTCAGTGAAGAAATTATTCCTCATACCCAACCTGAACCCCCCCAGTGCAACTTGAGGCCATTTACCCTTGTCCCATCACTAGTAGCCTGGGAGAAGAGGCTGATTCCCACAAATGCACCTGCCAACCTCTCCTGCTCCCTGAACTCCAGTGCAGGAGTCTGGCAGTCTCTTCCATGGAGGATCTGAGGGCTGATGGAGGCTGCAGGTGCCTGCTGTGTGGGACCCTCTGCTGCTGGAGTTCTCCAGATATGGCAGCTGGATCATTTGGCCGGGCACAGGAGCCGAATCCTTCCCCTGCCTTTGTCTCCTCAGCTGCACGAAGAACAAAGCAGGCTGAGCCCTGCCCTCCCCTCTCAGCAGGACAGGTGCTGCTGAGCCGATCAGGATGTACCTCACAGGTCTGAGTCTGAGCCAGTCAGGTTGGTTTTGCTGATACATGGATCAGAAGGACACAGGGAATTGTCATGGACATTCAGCCTCATCTACGAAGGAGCACTGACTGAGGCGCTTCCCACTCTCCTCATTGGCTTTTAAATGAGATGGAACATATAGAGTTTTAGGGAATAATAAAACACCGAAGCTCAGTTAAAAAAACTAATTACTATTGGGAGGTGGTAGGAAACTGCTGATGCTACAAGGCCTGGACAGGGCACTAGCAGGGAACAGCCAGGATGCTTGATCCACCCAAGTATACGCACTCCTGGGAGCCAGGAGGATTCCCCACCCACAGTTCTTTGAGCCCAGAAACAGGATTGAGTCCTGTGCTATGATCAGGAGGAGGGATTTTGTTTATCACCCTCACAACTTTTGGGATACTAAGACAAGGCAACACTGAAACTGGGCTGTAGTCTGAAATATTACAACAAAACCTTTTTCTGAGGAAGAGGGGTCTTTGCCATCAGCCTTCTACAAAAGACTCTTTATGCCTATCTGTTTTCTTCCTTCCTGTGACTCAGACACCTTCCATCTGTTTTCAGCACTCAATATCCATCTTTAGCCAATAAAGGCAACAGGATGTGGTGCAGCAAATATGTTACCATAATGCAGAATTACGAGGTTTTCCTTTGTTTCCCTTTTTAGTTACTTGAGTACTCCTACTGATTTTACAAGAACATGTTGACTCTTGTGAAGGTTTTTGAGACAAATAAAACTCTTGTGGCAAAATGCTCTCAAAATATCTAGAGATGTGTGTGTTCTCCACTACCATGATAGGGGAACAATATTATATAAATTTGTTTCTATTTTTGTCAGGGAGTTGACAATTACAGATTTACTTCTACGGTTCCCTGTTCAAGATGCAACTTTACATCAGCTTCTCCAGTCTTCCTTTGAATGTTTTCTGATGCTTCAGCTGCTACATGACACAGAGCCAGCCAGGTTCTGTCTGTTACGGGATTTGTCCCCTCCTGGCCACCCGGGTGAAGATCCCAACCTGACTGAGTGTAGTTTCCATGGTGGTAGCAGCACTCTGGTCTAGAAACTGCCACTCTAATATGCAGCTAAAATAATTTTCAGAATGCTTTTCCACACTTTCAAGCTATTTCCTGCAGAATAGTGAAAAACAATGGTTGGAAGACGACAAATATAACCAGCACTTGCTGAAATTCTGCAAGTCAGGGTAATTGCCTGCAAATGCCTGCCAAAATCAGGGATACCCATTGACTCACTATGACTGTTGTAAGATCTGAGGGTCACCTAAACTACTCCTCAAAGGTTTTTCACCACCCAGAGTTCTTAAACAATGCAAATGTTTCCTAATAAATAGCGTATTTTAGCTTCAAAGTTCCTTCCTTACCAATTAATGAGATCATGGGAGCTTCGTTCTTAATGGACAGATTCTTTATGCCTCTTTTATGCTTTGAGATGGATCAACCAAAACTGAGCATAAATATTGTGACTGTCCTTTGTTCACTTGTTCATAATCACTCTTTAGCTCATTTGCTAAGGGCTTGAGGTATATTTTGGAAAAGGGGTTTAATTGCTCACACTTTATTTGATGCACGTTGGGTCACACAATAACTGTTCAGTAGGAGCGCATGTGTAGGCATTCATAAAAATACATAGCACTTTTTAAAATCACCCAACTCAGTTCTTTTAATCAACCACTGAGGAACAGCAGAGCTTGAGAGGCTTTCAACATATTTCTTACCTTTGTATTTTAATTTGTGTTATGTAAAAATGTTACCTTTTTGATAAATTGCATTGAAAAGATATGTAATATTCTCTTTCAGTTCTCAGAACCTTCCTTTTACCCATCAAACCTAGGGGCCACTATTTTTTTCTATATGCAAGTCAAACAGAGGAGACAAAGCAAAAGTAAAGTGACCGAGTTTTGAAAATGTCTTCGGTTTTGGAATTTCTTAACATTGTTTTTCACTTTCCATAAAAATCCTCTTTTCCCTCCCTGCAACTTTGCCATTTAAACGTGATCACAGACATATTTTTTTCAGACTCTTTTTTTGACGCAACCCAAGCTATTGGCATTAGAAGGCAATTCTACATTTTCTCATTAAGTAGCTACAAATCCTATATAATTTTTCTTTCATGTTAATCTTTAAGTGCATTAACCCCCATTAGTTCTTATTCTGAGGAAAATAAAGCATATTTCTGGAATTCAAACCTTGATCTACCAGAGGAAGAAATTTGCCTTCAGGTGAGTGGAAATGTTATGGTGGCTCATAGTTCTCATTTTTGCTTTATGATTTGTGGTAAAATACAAATCAATCAAAACAAGATTTTTTATACTTGACGGAGCATTTTAACTCAAGCAAAGTGGGAATAGGCAAAAGATAATTTTAAACACCATTTGCAGACTGACAAAGGAATTTCTTTTCCATGCAATAACTAGAGTTCTCCTTCAGAAAGTGGGAAGTCCGACAACAGAAGGGGACCTCCTTGTCTCACTGGAACAGACTGATGCCCCTGCCTCTGGAAGGGAGTTTCCTAAGCTTCTCTGGGATGAGATGTAGGAAGGGATTAAAGAAAGAGTGAAACTGAGACTGGCTTCTTGCTATTTTTGGGGACTTTTTTCTCACAGAAATGGTTCAAGGGGAAAATCACTATACCTCCTCCTCAGACTCCATCTCTGACTTCTTACTTCTTTTGAGAAAAAATCTTCAATATTTTCAAATGAAATTTGACAATGGGTCAGGAAAATAAAAACAGTAATCATTTGCTGTAAATAATAATAAAAAATATAGCTTGGACAAATCTGTCCCTTTTTTTTGTTTGTTTGTAGAGTCTCTTATTTTCTCCATCCTGACAATTTGGAGGAACCTGTTTTTCTATCATTCTAAGATTTTTGTTTCCTCAGGTGGGAGAAAATAAAGTTTGAAAATTCGTCTTGGTCCCTAGCCTTGCAAGTAAACAGCTGAAATAGCCTGACTATAAAGCTGTGGTGTCCTCACCATCAGCTGAACTGAACTATGATGTGGCTACTTTGTACTCAGACAGTGAAAACAGACAAGCTTTTGTAAAGAGAATGGAAAGATTTTGACTTACTTGTCTCCTTTACTAAAAAAATAATGAAAGCACTGGGACAAGTGAATTTGGACTGCCGAGACTAAGAAGAAAGGAAGACATGGACTCTACAGTGTGCCATGGGCTCCAAACCCACAGTGGTCTCAATGCCTATCTCAAAGATCCTACCTAAGGACCAATCTGTGAAATGGAAGGTGTCATTTGCAGGGAAAATAAATTTTGAATGAAAAACCTCCCACAACTGTTGTTCATTAATTGCATGAGCAGAGCACACACAGGAGAAAATAAATAGATCCTGTCATACCTGAAATAGGAAAAGGGAGGAGGAATAGAAGAGGCAAAGTGATATATAAGACATGACATGAAAGCCAAAGTCAGATAAAGTGAAAGACCAAAATAAGAAAGAACAGTGACACAAAGTCATGGCACAGCCTTAACAAGCCAATGTCAGGATAAAGGATCATGGATGTTTTCAAGCTGTCTGCAATTTCCTTCAATAAATTGGCTTTAAAGGTTTGATAGCATTTCCCACAAGAAGGTCTGCAGCCCTATTAAGATGTATGGTAGTGGTCAGCCACAGGTTCCAAGTCTCAATGTCATGTTTCCAGTTCAGAGAAAAGGATCTCTTCTATTAGAAATTATCATTAATAATAAGATGCCTATCAGTTGACCTTTCTCAGCAAAAGTATCACTTCTAAAATCTTTCTAAAAAATCTGACATATGTCTCAAATATATCATTTGAATCTCCATTCTGGGGCCAAAACCTCAACATCACATGTCCATAATTCTCATTAACATCAGTGGAAGCTTAGTGCAAATCCAAGGGTAAAATCTGTCCTCTAGTCTTCCAACTGCTGCTCAAGTAATATGTGAAAGTTTAGAGCTTTTTAGATCATACAATCACAGAGATATTGGGTGGATTGACTCTTAGAAGCCTGTAGTCCAGCTTTTGACTCAGGGGAGGAGTATTGCTAAGACTTGATCTGATCATATGTTGGCTTTGTTTAAGTAAGTCTTCAAAACATCCAATTTTGGAGACTGCACAAACTCTCTGGAGGCTGGACAATCTTTTTAAGTCTTGCACTGCCCCACTGGTGAAGAAAACTTCCTTCTCCTTCTCCTTCTCCTTCTCCTTCTCCTTCTCCTTCTCCTTCTCCTTCTCCTTCTCCTTCTCCTTTCTCCCAACTCTTAATAGAGTCAAGAAAAAGATTAAAATTTAACTAGTCATTTACATAGTGTAGCAGTGTAATTTTCCTTTGATAGTAATATAAACAAGGGTTTATTTTGGAGACCACACGTTTGAACTGAGCTGGGCTCTTGGTACTGTGAAAGTCAATGAAAATGTAAGACACGATGCTTTAAAATCTGCTCTGTGAAAGACTTGATTTGTAGTTTTAGCTTTGACCTCAAAGGTGTAACTCTTTTGGAGATAAAAGATCTCAATTTAGTTGTCAACATGCAATTGTTTATAGGAGCTCTGGGAATGGGATTTAGCTGCCTGAGCATAGATGTTTTGTGCCACTTGTGATGCCCCAGGTTACCCAAGGCATCTGCACAAATAATACACTGGAGAGAACCTACAGAGTGATTCACACAGTTTAGGCAAAGTTCAGGTGTCCATAGGTGTCTACAGGTATAACAGAGGTCTTAATTCTTGCCGTAGTGAAGAGAACTTTTAGGGATCGTTTCTGGTGTAGGCACGTAGTTGCCCACGATATTTGGGATGCCCAGGAGACGGCTGAGCTGTTTGCATAGGGTTGGAAGGTAGAGATACCCATATCCTTCTGATCTGGCAGATGGAAACCAGGTGGAATATCCGAGGGCATCTAATAAAAGCAGAAGCCTGCTGATTTTGGCGAGATGTGGGAAGTGGGGAGGAAGACGTTGGTGTTAGACAGACGTGCTGAAATCCTGTCAGTAGCCAACTCTTGTCACAGCCTCTCTATCATATAAACAGCTGACAGAACATATTGACACTTTCCAGTGTAAAAATTGTCTCAGCGTTACTGTTTCCCAACAGTTTAAAGTGTTGACACCCTAAATGGTGAATCTTAAAAAAGGAGAAAGAGAGAGAAAGAGGATGCTGTGAAGGAAGGGGGCGCAAAATGAATACGGGAATGAAAATTTGTGGGCATAGCCTCTGGCTAACCTGGGAATGGAACGTAATCCGAACAGAATGAACTCTGTATGGCAGAGAACAGGGACAGGGGTGGGAAGGTGTCTCTCTGAGCCCAGAGGCTCTGGGCAACGTGTTGGTATGTGGATCACAGCAGGATTGACGACACGTGAGGGCCCTGAGGAAAATCCATACAGGAGATGGTGGAGATAGAGGCTGGAGGAGAGGGGTCTGCACTGGCTGCACTTCTAATGCTAAGCAGCACCGGGGCCTGTTCACTGGCCCCAAAGCCAGGTGGCACCTTTTAGACACAACCTCGATGTTAAATGCTCTGTGACTCTAAATGAGAAAAAATATATTCAGGATTCCTACTGGGAGTATTTCTGGCCAGGGCTAGTTCCTGTATCCAGGCAGCATTGGAACAATGCTAACTGACTGGTGACACCACCAAGAGGGACTATTTCAGTGACAGCCATGTGCCAAGGCTCAGATCTCTGCCCTGGTATACTTGACTTACTAAATGATGTTTGTATTATCCATTCCCAACAGCTTTTCCCAGTGGCCGCTCTGGATGTAGCCCTGTTTTGGGTGCCAGGCAAGTCCAGCTACAAAAATAGGAGCTGCTCTGTGCTGATTGCCCTGGAGGCAGCAGAACAATCCTCACATCTCATATCCCCTTCCTACCCATTTATGCTTGAACCACAGCTTAATTCCTGCCTGAAGCACTGGCCAGATTTCAGGTGTTTGCAGACCCAGGAGAGCCCTGAACACAGTGAAAGCCAGAACTGCAGCATCTGAAAACGGGAACAATAAGCACCATTAGGACCTACTTGTAACCTTCAAAAAGAGGTTACCAAACTATGCCTTGGAATGTCAGAATTTCATACAGAGAAGCCAAAAAGTTAACTATCCCAGACTCTACTCCATCTTTTTTCGTAAAATTGATGTTTGCAGCATTTAGTGGAGAAGGTTTATTTCAAAGAGGATTTTAATATTATCAAATGTATTCTTTTTTTGATTCACAACAAAACAAAGCCTGATTCCATAAGATGATCTCAGATATTTGGACCCAAAAAGATCTGTGACTTTTAGGACAGTCTGGTTTCCAAGATCTGAGTCAATCCATCAGTTAAGTTTACCTGTAATGGTTGGTCTGTGACAGTTGTGGACAAATGTCTAGGCCTGAAGCCAAACAAACTTTCATCAAAACATTCCCAGATTCCTGGACCATCATTACTCTGAGATAAACTGTCCTTACAAATGGTTGTATTACGATCAGATGAAAAATGAAGTCAGAATATCTGAGTATTTCGGAGTACTTCTGCTCCTGATTAGTAAATCCACTTGTGTCCTTCCCAGGTCCCTCATTTCTTTCCATCAATTTTCTGCACAGAAAAAGAGAAGTGTTGCCTTTCCACCACTTTGTTTTACTTCTCCTTGGTTTCCCAAATTCCTTTTTGTCTGATAATTTTCTGGATCTTTTTTAACCCCTCTATGTATCCTCAAATCTACTGTCACCTGAATTCTTCAGTTGTCTAGGAAGAACCCATAGTGAAATCTCAATTCCTTTAAGCTTGAGTCTATATGAATTTTCAGCAAGCAGAAGCCATCTTTATGGTTCCAGATAAAGAATAATGTTCTTGGTCCTCTGCTGGGTCATTTTTTGGTATTCTTAGAAAGAGAAACAAGGACAAAAGGATGTCTTCTACAACCAAGGCTGTTGCTCATACACTACTTCATCAATTAAAAAAAATCTAAAATATGTCAAGAGTATTGTTTATTAGACTAATTTCTGTTCCTCTATCAGTTCTGGTTAGTGGCAGCAATTGCAGATAAAGGCAGCACTGGCCAGGTATGACATGAACACGGGAGGAGGTGATTGCAAAACTCAAGGCCAGGGTAGGACATCACCTTATGAAGACTGGAGGTAGTGTGTGGACCTAAAACCCAGATGAGGAGAATAGTTTGATACTTTCCTTCTGCAATGAACCCAGCTGGGTCAGAGAAGGGATTTACAGCCTCTCATCTGATTGAACTTTACCTTGTTTTGTCTTGAGGAGAACAGATTCCTCATATGAGCAGCAATCCTGGAGGTCATTGGGACATTGGTAAAGGCATATCATTTGTAAAAGCTAAGCCAAATTTCCTTTTCTTGCCTCGAGTTATTTGGGTACTTAGAACAGGTACATAGATTGTGTACGGTCTGACTTTTTCTCAAGGTAGCTTTGAAGTTTCTTGCCTTTTTTCAGACCTGAAGAAAGGTTTGAGTATCTGAAAGTTTCTCAATTTTACTTCAGTTAATTGAATAGAAAAGACTGTCTCCCCCTACCATTTTCCTCTCTCTTATTACAACTAATAAATAATTACTGGAATAATATATTAAGAAAAAAAAAAAGCCCCAATGCATTTTACCTTTTATCTATTTCAGAACTAGCGTTTGCCCACATAATGTGCCATAATTCCCTCTGGAGCTGTATTTTAATTCTTGGTCCCTTTGTTCTCCTCTTACATGCTGAGTTTTCTGTTAGATTGCAGACCTACAATAAAACTCGTTTTTCCAGTCTCAGCGAAATGTCTCCTTACTGGTTATCACAGAATTGTGTTTTTGAGAGACAATCCAAGCCAGAAGCATGGCCAAAAGGAGAAAGCTGGTGGCACCCTGACTACTGCTCTAAAAAAGCATGTAATGGTTGATGGGATTACTACACCAATGAAGCAGTGCTCGAACTTAGTTCAGTAAGCTGAAGAGAAATATTTGAATTTCAGAAAATCACATGTTTTGAACAAAACCCAGAAACAAAAGCAGAGGAAAATGTAGCGATTCAATATCTCTTATTTTCCAGAACCTTCAATTTGATGGAGATGTCATTATCGTGTCTGAATCAAAATATCAAAGGCAGGGGGCGAGGATTTGTGCACAATCAAATCTCCAAGTATCTTAACTATTCTACAGTTATGAAGCTCACTTTGCTCCCCTGAAGCATTCCCTTATGCAGATCAATAATTATTACCCTTTGGTAGTTTTTTCCATTTTTTTTCTGCTTCATTTCTGTAGCAAAACTGAAGTCCTGCAAGCATTTAATGTTTACATGAAAGCTTATTCCCATAATAAGTTGTACAAACTGTAACCTGAGCAGCAAATTCACATCCCATATTTTTCCAAGGAAATTGACATTACATTACCTGTGCTCAGCCCTCCCGGTGTCAAAACCAACTCAAGCCCCCACACTTCCATTTTACTGCATTGACTTTAGAGGGCATTCAAGCAGCCTTGGAAAAATGTTCAAATTTCACTAGTTTTCTTCTCATTTATAACACATTCTTATTCACTATTTTAATGCATAAGAGCCTTGAAGAATAGCTAAGTAGATCAGATCACTAATTCCTGTGAGCTAAGAAAATGAATTATTTTCTCCTGTGTTTTCTAATTTGACCTCCTTGTTGGCCTACATAAAATTTTTGCCTGATTTTTTTTATAGTCAACAAGGTCAGGGATAACTGAAGCCAATAAAAAAGGAAGCAAACAATAGTGCAGCAATAGTAGTTAAAAAGATTAATGCTAGTGCTTGAGTGCTCCCAGCAAGATTAATTTTCCTGAAAACATTAATTATTCTTTTTCCTAGGTCCAGTGCAAGTTAAGTAAATGCTGTGCTGATCGACCTTGAAGGTTACAGAGGTTGATGCAGCTCTCTGATAAGCTTGTGTGTGTCTGATCTTTGCGAAGATCACACATGACCTGAAGTCTCCTCACTGGAGGCTCTTGCTGTTAGGGTTCCTGGGATCATACAAACATAGAATCCTTAACGTTGTAAAAGACTTCTTAGATTGTGTTCACAACCCTTCGGATAGTGTCCACTGCTCCTCCTGGATTCATTCTTCCCCAAAAGGTAATTTTTCTCGTCTGAAGTTGAATGGCTACCACAGAGCTGCCTATACCTGAGATTTAGATTGGATATTAAGAGGAAATTCTTTACTGTGAGGAGGGTCAGGTCCTGGCACAGGGTGCCCAGAGAAGCTGTGGATGCCCCATCCCTGGAAGTGTTCAAGGCCAGGTTGGATGGGGCTTAGAGCAGCCTGGGATAGTAGAAGGTGTCCCTGCCCAAGGCAGGGGATTGGAATGAGATGGTCTTTAAGGTCCTTTCCAGCCCAACCCATTCTGTGATTACATGATTCTACAAACTCTCCTGGAATCCTCTTTCCAGGCACTAAGCAGTGTGTCCTTTGGGAATGCTGCCCCTCTGACCTGCCTTAGAAGGAGTTGCAGGGCCAAGAGCATTGCCCAGATCTCTGCTTGCGAAGAGGGTCTGCGGTGGCTGCCTCAGACACAGAGAAATCTGCACTGAATTTTGGCACTGTGCAGGACCAGAAGGGTGGGCAGCAGAGTTCTCTCAGGCTGGCAGAGCCAGCCCGTGCTGTCAGCAGGGTAATTCTGCACAGAGAGCAGAGGTCCAGCCCAGACACAGATCAGATCTGGCCAGGCCACACCGTGCTGCATCATCTGCAAACTTAATGGTTCGGACACCACTTTGAACACCCCTTCACTCTGCTGCAGGTTGCCTGGTGTCTCTTTTGGCCCCGTATACCAGCACTTGGAACACTGTCACTGCATGCAAACACTCTCCTATTTTGCCAGGGCTATCAGCTTTTGTGATTTTATGACAAACTTCCTGATATTTAGTGTTTTCCTTTTGTTTCCCTGAAGGTCCCATTTTTTAATGTCCTGCTGCATAAATAACTGAACTTTCATTTTGAGATAAAATGCAGTCTTCTGACATGGGGAAAGATTTGAAAATTGAGTTCCACAGAGCATCAATCAAGTTCAAACAAACAAACAGACAAGCCACACAAAAACAAAACCCCTTGTATAATTCTAAATAATAAATAAAAGTGAGTCTTATTTTTTAGGGTGAGCTAGATCATGATACTGTTTCTCCCTCAACAGTCTTGCTTTTTGCCAGTGATATGCTGCTCTTTTGATCTTTATTTTTTCTCTGGCAATTACAGGAAAAAGAAAAAAAAGCCACTTTTCCTTCAGTGACAGACCACAAATCGTGATGTAGCATTCCTTTCCAAGGTTAAATTCATCAATTCTTCTCACTGTGATTTTCCTCGCAAGAGCCAAGGGCATAGAATTTCCCAGAGATGGACCTGGCTGCCCTTCATTTCCCTGCACTGCTCTTCTCCATGGCTCTTCCCTATTTATCCCTCCTGCCCTTCTGTCCTCTGATGGTTCCAAGAGATGTTTCTGGCAGTTGCAGGAGGTTTGGTGCCCTGCAGTATGCAGGGACAGGATGAAAATAAAAAGACCATCTGCTTTCAGCAGCCTTGGTCACTTAAGCAATGGTAAGCATCGCTCCCTCCTGGTTCATCGGAAAAGGAAAGCGTGGGAGCTGGAATGGGTGGGGGATGCTATTTCTGCCGGTGTTGGGTACTGAATGTGTGATCACCTACCAGGACATATGGCAATTACTTCCTGCAGCTCATAATATCTCACATGAATCTTTTCTCATCTAGAACCACTGATCTTTTGACTCTTTCCATCAAGGGAAATAAAGCAGAAGACCACTTAGCAGCTGCTCTCTTCAATCTCTATTCAAATGCTGATTGTAACTAAGTGAGTTTGCCTTGTCAAAATGCTTTTGAGCATTGGAGGAAGCTGCTGCCAATATTTTCCTGGCAGCATCTGAGCCTTGCCCTACCTGTGCTGGGGGTTTTAGACTTCTGTCATGGTAACCTGAACAAAGGGAGCACCAGTTGGCAGAAAAACTTCTAAACTTCATAAGTATTTTTTTTAAACTTTAGTGATATGATTTGCCCTTCCTTCCTTCCTTCCTTCCTTCCTTCCTTCCTTCCTTACTTCCTTCCTTCCTTC
>VZTA01027092.1:142340-162546 GCA_013398855.1 Mohoua ochrocephala
TCATAGAAAACCTCTCATAAAGCAGAAATCTACCTGTTTTCAACAAGCATCCTGCCAGTTCATAATTTCATGATTTCACACAGGTATCATATCTCTTCCTTCTGTAATATCCCAAATTTAAAGGACTTTAAAACTGATGGAAAGGACCAAGGCTTTACTCCATGAGACAGCTTTTGAAATGTTAATCTGAAAGGGACAAAAACTCTCAATTAGAAAAAAAGTGCCAAGCCCTTTGGGTATGATCTCCTAATTAAAGTTTGTTCTGATGACATTGTTTTGCATATTTTGTGATTGGATCTGATGCTGATAGATTTGGGATAGGGTGGAGTTTCTGATGAACAGGGCAGAAGTTAAATTATTTCCTTCCTGCATTTGCAATTTAAATAAATCTCAGCAGAATTAATTGCTTGTGGTACAAATACTTTCTTTCTAAGTTGTAACTGGATTCATGACAGCTGATTCCCACCTCAGCTGCACACTTTCTCCAGCAGATGAGTCTCTGTGAGAAAAAATTATTTGCACACCTCATTGTTTGTACTAATGAAATGAGCCAAATAGATCTTTTCTCTAATATTTTTTTCTCACTTTTTATCTTTGGAAACTTTGAAACTTTTATTCACTTATTTCAGTGTTGTCTCACCTGTTAGATGGAAGCCCGTAAAGGAGCTTGGAGCACTCCCATCTGAGCCCTTCTAACTGATGATTTAGCAGAGATAAAAATGCAGGGTAATGAACAAATGTCCCATTAGTGACCGGCCAAGGTCGGCAGCTTCCATAAACAGCTTAATCTCATTGTTAAAAGAAATAGGGGCGCTGCTGTAATATGAGCTATTGATAGGTGCTTTAGTGCACATCAGAGCGTGTTTACTGGAAGAACATTAAAGGAAAGAGAACCAGGCTGCAAGCATTACAAGCTGACTGGAGGCAAAAATAACTTCAAAAATAAAAAGCTATAGCTTTTTACAGGAGTAGCTGCACCTCAACAAATAAATCCTTTTTTTTTTCTGGTATGTACTGAAGTTTTTTACATGTCTTCTCAGTGCCTGTAGTCATGGCCCTGTACAGAGCTTCTCTGCTGCCCACTCCCTCCTCCACTTCCCTTCCCTGTGTACCTCAACACAGATCACAACTGTTCATGTCAGGAATTTCTCCTGTGAGGCTCCAATCTTTTGGAACAACCCTCCTCTGTCTCTGCCTCATTGACTTGCGTTGGCTCATCAAATGTCCACTGAGAACAAGTATCTGTTTCCTTTTCTAAATCACCTCATTGTTTCCTTCCTCTCAATGATGATTTACCTCTGTATTTAATTAATTACATGTTTGGTTTTCGAGGTATGGTTCTTCTGCAGGATGCCACATGAAATGAAGCCTTGTAGTATGTTTACAGGTGGAAAAGGAAGGATGGTAAAAGCTTCAATTTTTGTTTCTGCAGAATTCCAGCTGCATTTCTGTGGAGCAAGTGCACACTTTTCCATCCTGTAGAAACTGGCAAAGCAGAGAACATAGTCTGGAAATGTTTTCTGGGAATTTTGCATGTTTCATCTCACCGGCTGTGGGCACCCACATTCATGACATGTGCTGTCACCCTGGGCTGCCTCTATATTGAGACATTTTTAGAGCAATATCCTTCTCATTCTAAAGCAAAACAAGTCAGATAAAGTTTCCTAAAAGTACTTCTTCTTTTTCTTCCATTTAACAATTAGAAAAGACCTAAGTGTTGACTTACTCCAATTTGCACATCTGCCCTGTAGAACTCCAGACTCAAGTGTCTTACCCACGGTGCCTTTTTGTGAACCATCTTCCTTTCCAGAGGAAAAAAAATCATTAAGAGGAATAGAAAGAAGTACAAGGAACGGCAGTGCTAAGGAGTTATTAAAATGAAAGCTGAGCAGCATCTGGGAGACTCACAGGTCAGACACGCCGAACCAAGCACGAGGGCAGTGACACCTTCACTGCAAAAGCTTTGTTTGCATAGCACATCAAGGGCAGTATCTGCCTGAGTCCCACGTGGGAGACACTCTGAACTGTGAATTTTGGCTCCTTGTTTTCATTTCTGAGAGATAATGAGGAAGGAAAGATGCAACAAGTTTTCATAAAAAAAGGCAAGAAGCCCATATGGCCTGATTCATGTTTTTAATATAGGGCATGCAAGCTACTGTAGAACTCCTGATTAATTACATGTTTTCATCTAAGCAGCAACAAAAACTTCATGCTGGGGTGAAAAATAGGATGAACAATCTCATCAGTAAAACCGTGGACAAATTTAACACATGCAGCTAAAGTCAAATCTGCATTCCATCAAGCCCAGTGAAAGAAAAAATAACCCTCAAATAAAACCCTTAAAGACTTTAAGAGGCCTTAGTCTTTCCACCCTCTGTTTAATTGTGTTGCCCTCTGCCTAATTATTCCCTAGAAATGTTAAAATATTTAGAAACTTCTTCAGCCTCCAAAATGAGTCTGTCCATATTGAATCCTGCTTTTTTATGTCTTCCTCCAATATAATTCTGAATCAGGGCATAAAAGCTGCAGCCACAGATTCTCCTGGAGGATTTGACAGAACACTGTGAAAGAACACTTGGTTTTGTCTTTATTGCACCACACATGAGTGCCTCCATCTCGTTAATGCAGGAAATGTGTTATCTGAGGGAGAGGAGCTCGGAAGCTTGGAACATCAGTGCTGTGCTTTAGAGCCCCTTTTTTTTTTCATTTTTTCTATTAGATGGCAAGGCAAATTAAATGTCTCATCATGATGAAATAACAGATTCTCCAAATGTGTCCATTTGGCAAGAAAACTGTGTGTTTTTGTCAGTGCACTAGCCTCAGTCCCACAAGGGGACCCACTGGCTTCCAAGCTGTGACAAAGGGAGTGATAAGCTGGGTTAGTTGTTGCTGGGCTCTTCTTTTTGTGCTGAAAGCATTTATTTGCTTGGTTTTACAGGGGATCCTTCCCTGAAAGCTTTTCCATTTAGAAGCCTGCTCCATCCACAGCAATGTTAGCTGTGGAAGGGGGCAAAGGATCATCTGTGCTGTTTCCTGTCCCTTCTGCAAAACTGCTCTTATTTGAGTTGGTGCTTTTCCCGCCTCATGGCCTTATTCTGTTTGCAGACTCCCTCACAGCTGAGCATTCTGCAACATCTGATCAGTGATTTCCTAGCACTGCCACTAATTGCTTGTGCCCATGCCAGTGCTTTAGTGCCTGGTCAACTCTTGAATCTGAAAACTTGTGAAATCCCACAGCGACCTCCTAATTCCACATCCACACGCTCCCTTTATCCCTTTCTTTCCTCTGAGATCACTTTTTCCACTCCCACGTTTTAGGCTGCCTCTTAAAGAGGGAGTCCCAAGCCTGCCAGGGTTCAAGAAATGTTTGGACAACATTCTCAGGCACATGTGGGGATTCTTGGGGCTGTCCTGTGCAGGGACAGGAGTTGGACTTTAATTATCCTAATGGGCCCTTCCCAACTCAGGATATTCTATGTTTCTATGCTTCAATGCTTCTATATTTACAAGCCTCATCCACTGAAGAAATAGGATGCTAAACTGCAGGAGGGTTCCTGGTTTTTCTTCCAGTCGGGGACATCTATTTTTTTGAGAGTTCTAAGCTGAGGAACTGACATAAAAGCCATTATTTTGTCCTTTACTCTCTCTTCCACACTCTAGACATTACTTTTTAACAGCAGCCATGTCATGTCTTGGCTGGAAAAGAGCAACAGCCTCTGCCTCAAGGCCCATGGCCCCACTAAACCCCATCTCCACCAGGATCCTGCAGCACCAGTGAGCACAGCCAGGGGTTTAACAGACCTGATTTCAACAAGCTGCTGTGTCCTGCAGGGACTGGGGTATCCAATCTGAACATCCTGCTCTTTATCACTGAGATAATTAGGGCAGGCCTGCCCCATGAGTGTACAGAGACAGGAGCACCTCTACAGATGGAAATGCTGTCTGTTGGCTGAATGCTCAGATCTTCAGCAGCTTTGGCACCTCTGCACCTTGTTCCAAAGCATGGTGTAACTCAGCCCTTAATGAGAGGGAAGATACATATTTGAAGGACTAAAGAGCAATCTTAACAAATTTTTTCAACCCTGCTTCTCCGACACAGGGTCTCCCTGGCACCTGTAAGTTCTCAGGAATCAACATAACACACTGGACATCACAAAGACCCAGTACACTTAGCTCTGACTGGACTCAGAGAGAGACGCAGGTTTGTTTTGAAATTCACAAAAGCAAAACATACCTGTTCTGGAACAAGAACTCAGGCTCCCAGTTCCCCCCACCTCAGGAGAGGAGAGCAGTGCATTCAGGCTCTCCGTGATCAGACCTGTCACAGGAGGATGGAAATCTCTAATTGGAAAGACAGGAATGAGCTTGAACAAGGCATCGCTCAGAAAGGCACCATGAAAAGACTGGAAGACGAGGTCAAGGTGAGGTTTGAGCTTTGGTAAAAAAAGAAGTAAAATATTCTAATGTGCCCCTTTTCTTCTTAAAGTGTACTTCTCTCTCTCAAGTGCATCTGAAGATTATGTAGTAGAAAAACAGATCCAAGAATAAATGACATCCTTATCCTTAACACCCTTGTACTATGTCAAATTCATCTCCACGTGTTTTTTTCTGCGGTATCTAATAAATCATTTAAATATAAAATGTTAAATAAGGTAGGGGTTTTTTCTGCCTTTGTGAAAAAAAGGCCCAGAAAATCTTCACAGAACAATGAATGGTTTTATTTCTCCCCACTGCACTTTTCATGTTCTCTTGGGTAGATCCACTCCTGGCTTCCCTCAAAAACTTCAATTAAATCTCACAATTATATTTTCAAATTAAAAAAAAATTATACTTTTATTTTCAAATCCAGTGTGCATCATGATATAGAAGATAACAAAGAAATAGAGGTGAGAAGGATGGATGATGGCAGTAGGTTCAAAGTATCCTTTGATGAAAACTTAGCTGCACCCAGAGGTACTTGGCTAGGCAAGGACATACCTAGAAGAGGTGTGTGTACTGACTCCTTACTTTTTGCATTATAAAATGCTGAATTCTGTTTTCTGGCTTATCAATCTACAATCAATATATTGGATGGATACAATTTAGAGCATAGGTTGGACTGTTTCTACTCTTTATATGAAATACACATTGTGTCTCTGCCCTGAGACTCGAAGTTATTAGACCTGATTTCACTTGGATTAATTTGTTAAAGCAACTTTTGTTGTTCACTTTTCCTTAGATAACATCCTGTTTCATTTGATATGTATCTAATTAATGTCTATAAAGTTAGCTGAGTTCTTTTCTTCAAAAGATTTTAATTTAGATTAATTTGTTTCAATAGAATTTATAATTAATATCTTGTGTGAAGATGATGCTTTGTTTTGTCCATAGGCAAGGAGAAAAGGTCCATCTCATGGAAAAACATTTAATAAATATGAAAAGAAACACTGGGAAACATTTAGAAGATGGTATTTCACTGAGAAACATCACTAAGTGTTTGGCTATTTAAACCAGACCATCTCTGTCTAATATAACTCCATTATATTCTATAATGTCTTTATTAGATCCATCTTATAATATTTACACAAAATCTCGTTTTTTAGAAAAGGACATAAATCTTCAGCGGCTGCAGAAACTTGGTGAATGGAGTTAAACATTCAAGTTGCTTTGATCAAATGAGATGGAAGTCCTTGCTTTTCTGTCCTCTGAAAGGGTAGTAAAGTGGTTGGGAGCATTGGTGCATGTGAAATTTTTACTAGTTTATAATGCACTTCCTTATTTATTGTGATGCCAGCTTTTTAATTTTGGGAGAACTATCATCTTTTATGGTGCTATTGACCATCATTTTTTCAAAACTTGGCCTTATAAATCCTGGCGAAGCTTTTATATAAATCTATTTAGAAATTTTAATGACATATAAAACTTCAATGATGAAAAAAGCATTCCCTGCATTTAATATTACTGAACACAAGGGTGCAACCATTAATCCATTCTCTTGAGCTGTCTTCTGCAATGCTTTTTTGAAAGAGGGGGAATAAAGTTATTTCTTCAACACGATACTGTTGACAGCCAGAATGAATCATAGTTCCAGTCACGTACGATGACTCCAGAACCCTCCTCTTCCTCCCAATACTTTTGCCTTCCAACTTACCTTGGCTCACGGGCCGTTTGCCGTGGACTTATCGGCAATTAAGGGTTAAATAACATGTATCAATTTAAAAACAATCCCAACCTGGGTTATGGAGGGGGCAGTACTAAAACTCCAATTGTATATACACATATATAAACTCCATTCTTTCCCATCTGTACTGAGCACTGACTTTACTGAAATGTTGGCCCAACAGAGTACTAATCACTCTAATTGTTCTGGCTTCATCTTGTTAAGGTTCTTAATTACTGGCAACTACTGTTACTAATAAGGAAGTAAAATAACCTGTGTTATGTAGTTGACACAAACCTGAAAAAAGTGCTTAAAAATATTTAGTTAGTTTAAAAGTGGAAATTTTTGAGTGAGATTAAGTATGATACTAAGAAGATTAGGGCTTGTTTGTGTGTTGCGGTGGCTTTTTGGTTTTTGGTTTGGTTTTGTTTTTTTGGGGGGTTGTTTTGTTTCGTGTTGAGTTTTTAAGGAGAAATCACTAGGGCAAAGCAGTGGCTCCCTTGGTCACAGCTTTCATCATTCCAAGAGCCAGGCATGTACTCTCCATCTGCAGAATTTTCATTCCATGCTCAAGAGCAGAAGATGAATTGGAATAAAACATGGGGTAACTTTATTCCCCACGGACCAGATTCTGATCCTTTACTTCTGCAGAGCCCTCCATCATCTTCCACTCAAATCTACTCAATTGTCATTGCCACACAATTTAATTGTTCAAAAGTATGTTTATAAACCCACAGAGAAGATGTTAAATACAAATGAATTTAACATTTTTCTCCCAGAGATTTTTTTGAAATGTATCTAAGAAGTTTGGAATTGCCAGTCCCACTTGTCCGTGTTAAAACTTGATTTTCCTGTTCATGGAGGCTGGTTCCCCCCTGTGTATCTTTACAAGAGATTTCCATGAGTCTAAGTATACTTCAGAAAATGACAGATCCAGCATAAAGTGTCCTGTGATGACAGGGGAAATTTAATTTTGCCACAGCAGTGATGTCAAGTGAAGTTGTTTCTTAATTTCTTCTATAGACGAAGTGACATGAAATGAAACGATGGCTACAAGGGCAGGGAGTGGAGGAAAACTGTGTGGAGGAAACATTTTGGAGAAGTGAGGTAGGAGGATGAGTGAGGTCTGTGTCCTGTGGAGGAGATAAGACAGAAGAGAGGGACTAGGCATGTCTAGATTTCTGATGATGGCCAAACCTTAGAGTTCAGGAGTCATTAGGCAAGACTTCTTGTGCTAAAGCAACCACAGTCCAACTAAATGGGTGTTTTTTTCTTGAGCATTATTCCAGCACAGATCATTGTGAGCTCTAATTAACAAGTAAACAGTATGTTCCTCCTATTCACCCCTGGCTTATGGTAAAAGGAACACAGCAGAAGGCATTCTTCCTAATCTAAATCTTATGTTGCCGTGTTAACGATGTTTAAACATTGAAATATTGATTGAAGAGAGTTTTGAGTTAAGAGTATATAATGGTGTGTTTAAAGAAAAGGCAGGTTTGATGAGCACTTTTCAAGTATGACTTTCTACTGTGAAAATGTTGCAAAGTATTTAAATAATGAAACTGGAGCAAGAATTGCAAGTTTATTTTCTCACATTCTCCCCGTATCCCAAGGCAATACAGATGTCACATCTTCACTGTTTCCCTGGTCCCTAAAAAGTACATCAGCATTAAAAGGCAAATGTCTACTTAATATTTATACAAAGAAAGACACTGATGGGTAACATTTCATCTGAAATGCCTTCTCGTTAGAGAAATTGCATTAGGAACATAACGCCTCGCAAGTCTATCTAGGCCAGAAGTCTAATCAAATTAACACCACTTCAGTGCTAATGAAGACTGGTAGTCATTCACCTTAATTAGCCATTCTGAATAAATATATTTTTAGCACCATGCCATTTAGGTAGCTCGGTTCTACGATCCTGTCCAACCTCTCGTGACCTCAGCAAAGTTACAGAGGCAGAAGGAGCGTCAGCAGAGGAAGAAGTTTTGATGTCCCCCTTTCACTCTTAACAAAAACCAGGTCATGTCCTTGGTGAGTGTGTTCCCAATATAAAATGCAGATGATCACAGTTATAAGCTGCTATATTTGAAACACTGAATGGGACTTCCAGATTGGGGTCTGCACATCCCCAGTGGGATCTGTGGCTGCTGGGAGCCGCAAATCCAATTGTACAACAGCAAGAGAGATGGCCGGGGAGTGTGCACAGGGATTGAACTCACCAACCAGTCTCTTACTCATTTTGAATTTTCCTTTGGAAATGGGAGGTTTGCTGTATGTTATAAAGCTGCAAATGGACACCTTCTATTAAAAGAAATATCGTGCATATGTATGTGGATATTTGTTTTATGGCAAGCATGCCCAAGGGGGCTCCAGACCATGGTTGTTATAAAAATGTTTAAAAATTCATAATATTTTTATCTTGGTGAAATTTAGCTTTTGTTTGATTATATTAGTTATATCTGGATTTTCTTTCTCATAGATTCACAGAATGGTTTGGGTTGGAAGGGACCTCAAAGGCCATCTGGTTCCAACCACTCTGCCATGGGCAGGGAACCTTCCACTAGAAGAAAAGACATGCTACCAATTCTTTTTGAATAAAGCACAAACCATGCAGGTTCATTGCAATCAATTAGAGGAGCATTTCAGTTTACTTAACAACTGTGAGTTCCATTTTAGCTGCAGAATTCAGTCCATACAATTAAGATGAAATGAGGTGTTCAGTACTTGCTCGGATTCAAATGCAAATAAATCCCTTTAGCTTTACTAAGAACTTGACAGGCATTACATGGAGAAAATAGGCTTGAAACAGTTGGGGAAAGGTTTGTTTCACTTCCATGGTTTTTCCTTGATCTGCTCACAATTTTTGAGACAGGAAGAAGACAGACTGGGGATCTTCCTGTTTACATGTTCCAAAGGGAAACCCTTTCAAGCTGTCATTTTAAGCAAATGCTCTGCTAAATGTGGATTTTTTTATTTTTTTTTCGGATAGGGATTTGGCATTATTATGAATTAATGTCACAAATCCAGTCTCTCATTCCTCCTTCTTTATAGGGAATACTCATTATTTTGGAAGAAAAATCTTTCAGCATTTGTAACTCAAATGATGATCCTATAAATCCTTTTTTCACTGCCCTGTACGTATCATTCTGTGTAGATGCAGTGATAATCCTTAACGTATGGATATCTTCAAATATATGGGCAAGAGTTGCTAAAATAAAAGAAAAATATCATTATTTAATGATTTGGGTTCAGAAAAGGAGAAACCTTCTTTATAAATTTTCTCTGGCAGTAGAGCAAATTATGATTTTCCTTACCGCAAACAAATCTTCCCGTGGCAGTCCTTGGCAGCGATTGCAAGATATATGGATTCAGATTGCAGGTCCAACATGAATTTAGACACTAAAAATGACTCTTCAAGAAAAAGAAATGCCTGAGGAATGGGATGGAGATGGTAGAGGTGCTGCCATTTCTGTGCAGAATCTCAGAGCTTTTGACAATAATATCTTTATTCCTCCCACAGAGATGAAGCAGCAGAGCAAATGGAGGAAGCTCTCCTGTCAGACTGGCTTTCAAATTAAGGAGAGAAGGAAATCAGTGTTTCATGACATTAAACTGGGTTCTATTAACTGCTCAGGCAATTGTCCTGGTTTGTCCCTGTTCTGATGCTGACTCATTCTTGCCCCTTGTGTCCGTCATTGCAGACACCTCAGGATTATTCAATTCCTTCAGACATGTCCATGACTAAAATTTGACTAAAGTTTGCAGATAACTCACTGTCAGAGCTTTTTCTCAGTGGTCCAGAGAAGAAGTAATTTTAAATGATGTCTCATGCCTCCAAAAATTGGGATCCTCAGTTATCTTATTATATTCGCCCCACGGCTTTTGTTCCCACACATTTTGGAATTGTCACACTGAAACCTGCATGGCCTCCACTATGTGTGAGTGCTAAAAGGTAGAAGATTCCAGGTAAAATGCATGTCTTTATCCACAAACATCTTTCTATTTCTTTCCTAACGTGCTGTATGGTTTCTTTATTTTTGCAATTGTATTGTTTTGAGGAGGAAGCTTAATATATATTTTTACTTCCTACAAAGAGCACAGAGCTGAGAATCAGCGAATGCCTGGTTAAAAAGACTCGAGGATTTTTATACAATGATAGTTTTTGGGTTAAAAGTAAGTCAAAAGTTGCAAAGAGAGGAAATACCAATTCTTAGACATTCTTATTGACAGCTGGAAAAATAGACAAGCTTTTGCTTTCACTGGGACTTTGGTTTTAAAGCAGAACCAGAGAGCCTCAAGCTACGCAGAGTTTGGAAACTGCTCTGGATATAACTTAATTATGTTAGCTGATTAGACAATTTCAAAGAAGAAAGGCAGTTGGTATCTGAACTGAGCAGGGTACTTAATCAGAACAGAAGTAATAACATTTGTAGTCCCTGTGGTTACTAGAGATAGAAAGGCAGGTAATTATAGCACAAAGGCTAGTGACTAGCTGGAATGAGATTTGAGAGAAATTACTATGTGTCAGATTGCTGTGTTTCTATTGATACAATTATTTTTGACATCCAATAGAGTTATGACTGAGTTTCTAGGCATAGTTTTGAAGATTGTTTCTAAGTCTTTCATAAACAGGATGAAGAAATTGTACACATGGAAAATACCTGGAGGTAACATGGCGTTCTTCACTGGATCATTTGCACTGACCAGTTCCCTGATGGTGCAAGGCCACAGCTGGGACTGACCCTTTGCTTTTTCATGAGTGCCATGATGTCATGAATGAGGTATTTCTCATTTGAGGAGTCACTGCTTGTTCATCTGTGGGGTATTCAAGGCCTTGCTTCATCACCTCAAAGGTCTTTTCCAACCTAGTTGATTCTGTGGTTCTGGGATAAACACTTTGAATTGCACTGCTTTTTTAGAAACCAGTTCTTCAGGAAATGTGCCCACATTTGTCTCAAGCAACAATAACATTTGATAGATAAATTACCAATCCTTCCAGCTGTGAGTTCATAGCACAGCTACTTTAAAACAAAACTTTCCTGTCATTTGAGTGTGTTCTGGTTGTTTCCTATACATATGGATAGCACAGGCAGAATCTGCAATTTTACAAGCTTTCTGCAACTAGCAAAACTTATGAAGCCTAATTCCCTAAAATTTTGTGCATTGTGCAACTTTCTGCTGTTTAATGAGACTCAAGCATGTCCTGAGTCTTTTCCACTGCCCAAGGTCTTTGTATCTAAACTGTAATCTTCCCTATGAAGTGTCACTGACAGAGTCATTCTATTAGTGCTTTTCTCGGGAAAATTCCAGAAGATTGATGTACCTGAGGTTTTTGGTCCTCTGTCAAATTTGCGTGAAACTGGTCCTGAAGATCGATTACGGTTAAAAAGATGGGACAAGCAGCCACACAAACACTGGCAGCATGGCTGCCTTTGCTTCCTCCCTCTAAGAAAGCAAACTAACAAGATTTTATCTTTGCTTCATAAAAAATGCCTTCAGTTACAAGGGAGAATGGGACCTTAGTTACCAGTGCTGTCAGCTGAAGGAAAACTTGATCCAGCTCCCACTGACACAGTGTGATAGTCTGTAAAACAGGGATGTCGAGAACCAAAACTGTTTGCATGGGTTTGCTTTGGAACTTGCTGAGTGGCAGAACTTGGATCTTATTGAGAGCCCCTTGAGCACAGGTGCAGAAATGGTTGAGACAGAGCAATGATGCCCTCCAAGTCTGAAGGGTAGGTGGGTGGTTTAACTTGCACAAGGGAAGGTTTAGATTCGATATCAGGAAAAACACATTCACCAGAAGGGTTGTCAAATGCTGGAACAGTCTTTGCAGGGAAGTGATGGAGTCACCATCCCTGGAGGGATTTAAGAGATGTGTAGATGTGGCATGGTTTAGTTCTGACCTTGGCAGTGCTGGATTAATGGCTGGAAATGATATTACAGAGTTATTTTTCAACCTAAATGATTCTACTCTATAGAAAGGCTGGGTCCTAGAAGTGACAAAAGAAACCAAACTCTTGGTATTTCCAGAGTCTGTGTCATTCAGAAGTCTCTGCAATTCAGGAAGTGAAAGGTTCATCAGTGCTCCCAGAGACTGATCTGCAGCTGAGCATACAAAGAGAAAAGGTTGTTATGAGGTCCCTGGAAAGAGGAACCAACTTCACCCTGAAAGCCCAAGATAAAATCTCTCAGATCAATTAGGACCAAGCAGTGTTTGGTAGAGCAGAACAGGAAAACAACACTCAGAACCTTCTAGTGATGCTCCTGAGTCCATCTGCTTCTGTAGAGGTAGAAAATGGAATTCAGCCAAACACTGGCTGTTTTTCATACTGCTGTATCACCAGGGAATTCCATTTGGTGCCTTTCACTGTGCTGTGCTATAGCATGATGGAAGAAAACCCACAGAACCCCCCTTTTCTTACCCAGAGAACTTGTGGATGAAGAAGAAGGTGGCAAGTAGTTAAGGAACAGATAATTGGAGAAGGTAGAAATAAGAGCACTGGATTGCAGACAGAAATAAAGTAAACAAAGAGATGAGTGTCTGGATGTGGGATGTTTTGTGGGTCTTATGGTGAAAGAAATTAAGGAGACCAATGAAGCAATGTGAATATTTACAGACCAATCCTCCTGAAGGGGACTGTCATGACCTAGCATACGAGAAATCCCAAAGGTATTTTTTTAAAATGTATGGCACAGCTTTGTTTTGCTCCCTATCAGAGAACAGCCAGGTGGAAAGTGTTAGTTATGGAGATATTAAGCTCTTTGTTTATAATTTGTTTATAATACAAGCTCCAGGGAGTCTGACAGATACTCAGATTTATGTATTTATATAGATACAAAAATACAGAAACAGTAACATAACTTGGAAATCCTAGAGAAAAACAAGCACAAAGAGCAGAAGAACACCAACAGATGTAGAAAGAGCGACAAAAAAATGCATTGCCTTATAGTGTTTAAATTCTTAGCACTCTGCATGCTGCTATACTCTTCTCAAATTTTTCAGGCATTGACACTCTTGAGGCAGAAAAACAACTCACATTTCATAGAATGAGGTAATTTCCTTTAAGACCTTTTTCAGAAAAACTGGATAATCCATGGATATGTACAGCATTCTGCAGGTTTCTCCTCACAGCCCAAGCAGCTCCCTGCTCCTTCGGTATCACAAATGAAGGATTCCAAATGCTACAGGAAGGAGAAGAGACTGCAAGGCACACACAGACCATGTCTGAATTTGGCAAAGACCTTTTGTGTAAGGTTCCTTCCAGTCCAACACTTTTGTGAAAGGGAAGGCAGCATATACTTCAAAGAATTGCTCTTGCATGAGTACCATTATCAGAAATCTTTGTGCAGCCATCTAGAGAATTCCCGTGAGGATTATGAATTCTTCCACTGAGCAGCACAGCTATTCTGTGTTGGGATAAGGAACCAACAGCATATTATTTAGAATGAAAGTTTGAGACAGTAGTTGCATCATCCAATTTTCAAGTGGTCCCTGGGGGTGAAAAACGTTGTCACGGGCACTCACTGAGTAACAAAACATGAAAATCAGTCTGCATAACTGATGAGGAAGAAAAGGACCCAGTTCATTAAGTGGTTTAATGGCAATGACCTGCTCACCCCTGCTCCTTCAATAAGCTGCTTGCTCAATAAATATGCAGTCCTGCTCTCCTGCAAAGAGATGGGTCGTGAAGGGAGGTGGTCACCAGAGGAAGCAGCTTTGCACTCTCCACACCTCTCTCAATCCAAACCCCTTTACTCCTGTTCTAGTCCATCATCTGCTGGCACTTGTCTGATGTCAGAGCCCTGAGTGCATCCCCTCCTCTCTGGGGGTTTGGGTGCTGGGGCTCAGGGCCCTGAGAGCAGAGGAGGGATGTGGAGGTCTCCTTCAGAGAACTTTGTGTGGGAGCACCACAAGGGCTGAGCCCAGCTGGGGGTTTCTGTTGACCACCTTACTGAGCTTGGCTCCTGGTGGGCAGGACAACAGGGAAGGGATTTGCCCTTTTTGGCAGCAGCTGAAACCTAATCAGAGTGTTCAGCATTTACAAAAGGAGGAATGCAAAAGCTATTCCACACAAGTCATCTACCTGTAGAAGTGCCTGCAGGCGCATCAATTTAAAATCCTCCTGCCTCAGATGCAAGCCCAGCACAGCCACTGCTTCAGACTAACTTAAGCATTTCTGAAATTGGTTAGCTATAAAATAATTGTATTTCATGGTACAGAGCAAAGTTGTGATTAAACCACCTTTGGGACTGTAGCATCTTGGAAAGCTCACCTGTCATCCTGCAGTGCAAGATAGTGGTCTCATTTTGAATTCCCCTGGCGAAATCATCTTTGCACATGTATGCAATGGAGTTGGAAGGGATATGTTGTGAATTGGTGACTGACCTGACAGGTGCCCAGTCAGCTGTGACAGGCAGCTGCAAGGGCAGTTACTGCAACAGGTAATGCTAATATTCACTTTCAAAAAAAAGTAGAAAAAGAAAACCCAAATGGAGAATTACTTAGTAGGTAAAATCAAATTATTAAGTAAAAACGAGTGACAAAAACTGGATTTAAATGTCAAATCCAGTGAACTTCTTTGGGGCTTGAGTCTCACGGCTGAATCAATTGCTATCTTCATATGCTAAGCAATATTAAAGTCACTTGAAAGACAAGACAGTTTAAAAAAACCCAACAAAAAAACCCCAACTCACCAATTTGATCCCTTGGGGGGAAAAAGAACATAATTAATTACTTCATCATGAGTCACACAGCCTGTATTTCCTCTCTGGATGCAGAATCTCTAGGTGCTGTTTCACCACTGGCAGAAGGGTTTGCAATAAGCTCTGAGCAGACCAACCCCCCCACCAGCCACAGGTGCAAAGCAGCCCATTTATCTCATGGCTGATGTGACACCAATTGTGGGTTGTCATCCTTTTCTCATTCTTGGGAAGGATCTGGGGAAAAAATCCTACTTAGAGCAATCTAAGTGTCTAATTGAGGTGCATACAGGCATAAGAGTTAAACAAGTGGGTTTTGCTTGTCCTGGTATTTTGAGCAGTGCTGGGGCAAGGGCACAGACTCCACAGCTGATGAAGTGGTCAGAGCGGCCCCTGTCAGTGTCTGCACTGAACAAACCAGAATGATTTTAGGCAATTCCCAGTCAATTCCTGCGTCTTGGACCAGGCCAGGTCCCATTTCAGAATGGCCAGCTGGCTGATGTGCTGCATGCTAAGAAAGTTTAACTCTGTGGATGAGGCCAGGACAAATCATTTGGCATAAGGACCAGAGGATGTCCCCCAACATTGTTTATTCTACAAGTACACCTTAAGTGCGTTTGGAAACAATGATTTTCCAGTTCCATTCTGCCAACCACACTTGCATAAGGCAGTATTTTGGCCAAACTTCCCTGCTCCTCATTGCAAAATCCCAACCTAAATTCGTGTGGGGTATTTTTTTTAAATGTGCCAAGACATTGTATTAATATATAAACACATCTATGTTAATGACTATCAATATTCACTGACCTCAGTGGTAATACCACCTGAGGAAAAGCCAAGGTCATTATTTATTTAGTGGCACAATCACTTTTCACATTCTTGGATGGGAGTGAGTCAGTGAATCCTATGTCATCTCAGACTGCCACAGTTACTCAGCTAATCCAACCAATCACACAGGTTGCTAGTAAAATTTTAATTCTTTAATTAATTCTTGAAAGGAGCAATTACATTAGTGGCCCCGGGGCAGCAAGGATGTGAAAATTGAGAGGTGAAATAACACTTATTCACCAAACTAAAGTGAGGGTATCCTTATTTGCCTATGTGCCTCCCTGATTAACAGATTTCAAAACACCGGTTTTGCTGACCTCCAGGAACAGAAACTCACTGGGTCAAAAACCAGGCTTAATTTAAAATATAAATTAAGTACTTACAAATTTCATCTCTGTGTACAAAATAATATGCTGAATTTTGTAATACACTCTTATGCTGTACAAGAATCAATTGGAAGTTCCAGGGAAAGAGCCAAGGAGTTGGACTGAAATGGGATGGGTTTGAGGTCTACTTCTGGTCAGGCAATGTTTGTCTGTGTACCTTTTCATGAATGTCTTCATTTTCTCTTTTCTTCTATCTTTGCCCATCATATCTAACTGGTAAGTTAATTTGGGATTCATCTCACCTGTCTTGCTGCCTATAATGCTGACATTTATATCTGATCTAACCCCTCAGGCTTCCTCTTTAATCAATGGAGAAAGATGGGTTCTTTTAGTTTGCATTTCATTTGAGCTATTTTAGACAGCAGCAAAAGCTGATGAGATAAATTCCCTCCTAAATATGCTTATTTCTCTCATTTGAATATGAAGGAATCCTGGGGTAACTGCTGTGGCTGGAAGTGTCCACATTTAATAGAATAAAATGAATGCCTTTGGAGCCAGCACTGTGCAGTATCAGCAGGTAGAAAAGGATGATGGAGCACCTTTCCTATGAGGAAAGGCTGAGAGAATTGGGGTTGTTCAGCCTGGGGAAGAGAAGGCTCCAGGGAGACCTTATAGCACCTGCCAGTGCCTGAAGAGAGACTACGAGACAGATGGGGAGAGACTTTTTATAAAGGCCTGAAGTGACAGGGCAAGGGGTAATAGATCTAAAGTGTGAAACTGTGTTTCTTTGTGTTTGTTCTTTTAAGTCAGTCGCTGTTGAGGGGCCACCCTCAGCAAGGCATTGGATGTGATGCACACCAGTCCTTGCCTGGAAGCTAAAGAGGGAGATTGCTCCAAGCACAAGCATCTGAAACTTGCTGGAAAATCTGTCCCCTTGGCAGTGCTTTGGAGCCCAGGTTCTGTGTTCTGCCATCAGCCTCAGTCCCAGAGGTCTCGTTTCTGTGTCACTGCTTTTAAAGATGCTGTGTATGAGGAAAAAACTGAGTGTGAGTGGCATAAAATTAGAACAGCTGTATTTTTCAGTGGAGACTTCCCAAAAAACTGTGCACTGCATCACGTGAAATGAAGGAATGGGACTGGACCACAAGGTGCTGTAGGCTGTGTAGCTCAGCCTGGGTTTCTGCTCTCCTCCCCCACGTCCCTTGCTTCCTCTCAAGTACTCTTTAGAGGGTAGATTGATAGCACAGCTACCTGTGGGATTTGATTCTAGACACATAAAAGGCTTTAGGTGTCCGAATGTGGCCATAGAGTCTGTGTCTGCAGGCTGCACGTTCCACCTGTGCTGCACGGGCAGCAAGCAGAATGAGGAGACTCTCAAAATAGCTGAAAATCTGGGGAAGGGACATGTGCTCTATCTTCCTAATGTTATTCCTTTACTTCTCATAGGAAATTCAAAAGAATCTGCATGTATTAAGACATTTTTGCTAATCTAAAATTAAGCAGATTAAAGCCCTCAAAATATGGGGTTGTCCTGTGCCGGGCCAGGAGTTGGACTCGACATCCATTCCAGTTCACAATATTCTGTGATTCTAGGAGATCATACACACAGGGAAAGTTAGGTGGAACTACAGAGTGAGGATGGAAGTGTGAGACCAGGGTGGTTAAATCACTAAGCAAGGAGGGAATTATCCAGATTTCTATTTCCCACACCAAGGAAAATCTCCCCAGTCACTTCAAGCAGGTTGCACAAATATTTTTTGTGTTTACAAGGCTTTATTTTCCCTGCACAGAATGACAGCTGATTCCACAGGTGTCCTGTGACTCAGACTGGCAAAAGGTAATTTGTTCATAAACTCAGGATTTTAATGCGCTAATTTCCCTGCTGTGATTTGTAATACTGCATTGTTCTGGTTTTGGCGTGTCTGGAACCAGAGAGGCCTTGGAAAAGAGAGTGGAGAAAGGCTAAAGATTCCTTTCAGGTATGAGAGAGGCTCCCTTCTATTCATGAGGAGAACTGCACTTGCATGATGTTTGTTATGAGGAAGAGGAAGATGTTTCTGTTGTACTGAAAAAAAAAGGAGAGAAGTCCTTTTAAAAATATGCTTTAAAAAGATTCCCTTTCTAATTTCACCATTAGCTGGCAATGAGCAACCACACTTTCACTGCTCTAGTTTTCTCATTTTAAAATAAGTATTATGAAATTTTCCGCATGGAGACTGCTTAATTAATTGACATTTGTAGAGCAATTTCAGATCCTTGGAGAAAAAGGTCTGGAGAAGGGCTGAGCCTTATGGCAAAAAATAGCTTGCAAAACTCAAGATGGTTCCCAAAAAACTCTATGCTAATGGAATTAAAAAAAGGCCACACTGATTTTGTGTGATCATTGCAACATGTTCTCCCCCGTCCTTTAACGCTATCTATAATAAAATAGACAAAAGATGCAAACAAAGCTGGGGAGGCTGAGGAGGGTTGGGTGAGGGAGAGAAAGAAAGAGCTCTTTTCAAAAGGGACGGGGTTTGGAAGAAGGAAAAAATCAGTTAATGAAGGCAGAAGAGGAAATAAAGAGGTTGGGAGCTGAATTCAACGTAGCCTTGCAGTGTGCCTGTACCCTGTACTTCATCGAGGAACCAATGTATGTGTAGGTACCAGCCAAAGTATTGATTCCTAATCATGGGGAACAGAACAGGGGGAGGGAGGCTAAAACTGACTCACTATTTCCCCAGGATCATGGGCCTTTCTATTTTATCACAAGGGGAAGCTTCTGAAAAGAGTGAGATAAGAACAAATTGAACTGTTACTCCCGATTTTGTAAATCATTGATTCACTCTTTCCATGTAGCAGGGATGTTTCAGATGTTTTAGGTAACAGCAAGAGGACGAGGCTGCAGTGATGATGAAGATGGAGGATGCACCATCTTGAAAATGTCTGGTTTGCTTGGCTTGATGAGCCAGATGTTGTGTCTTTGACTGAGCTGCAACTGCACAGTTTGTTTTTTACCAAATGAGCTGTGATACCAGATGCAGCTGGTCAGCATGACATGAAATTTGCTAAATGACTGATCTGATGGGTAATCAAGGAAGCTGCTGAATTGTGCTGGAAAGCAGGTGGGAGATGTCTTTTCTGTAGTACCACGTGTAGTGGGCTCAGATTCTGAAAAACTCTCTCACCATTCATGAGTGGCTAAAAGCATCCCAGAGCAGTGAAGAGCAGCACTCTGCTGCCCAGGGGGCAACAGCAGCCCCCTTCCCTCTGAGACCTTGGAGTCTGCACTGCCAGTGGACAAGATGTCTTTTCCTAGAGCTTCTGGATCTACACCAGCCAGCACTGTGACATGAAGGCATTCAGAAAATTGAGTGTGGGTACCCTTCCATCCTCAAAATCTGCTCATCTGATGAACTGTTTTCATTTTAAAGCCTTGTCTAACCCTGTTGTGGGGAAAAATAGGCAGAACGGGACTAGAAGAAAATCTGAAATTTGCTGGGAAGGTGTGAACCATGGTTTCCTCCTGCCGCAGGGACAACTGTTGTTGCTCAGTGCCGCAGAGTAATCCTTTTCCTCCCACTCTCTGGGAAGGCAGGATCAGGAACAGTGAACACGCTTTGCATCTCTGCCAGGGATGAGGAAACAAAGGGGAATAACAATAAATCCCTCCAGCACTGCAGCTTCTTGTCTCTGTTTATCAAGGCTGTGGTATCAGATGAGATGTTGCTTATCTGCCTTTTGAGGTTAAACACAGTCTCAGGAACACACATTCCTTGCTTCTCTAAGCTTCAGTGGCGCCGCTGCTTTAAGGGTTAATAATTGCAGCAGCCCTTTCTTGGCTCTGTGATGGTGCAGACTATTGTGATATTCTGCTCCCAACGCTCCCTTCCTCTTCAGCTGTGAAATCCAGGACCCTTTCTCACACTGGCTTTCTCACGTCAGTCTATCTTGACCTCCATCTCTCAAAGTTTCTTTGTATTCTTGTATTCCATCTTCTCTCCATTGCCATCGTTCTGCTCAGGTTTTGTTCTCCCTGTAAACTCCAGCCATTTCTCCTGATAGAACACAGAATCACAGAATAAGCTGAGTTAGAAGGGACCCACAAGGATCATCGAGTCCAAGTCCTGGCCCTGCACAGGACCATCCCTGAGAATCCCTCCCTGTTTCTGAGAGCATTGTCCAAATGCTCCTTGAACTCTGTCAGGTTTGGAGCTGTGACCACTTC
>VZTA01027092.1:162562-215912 GCA_013398855.1 Mohoua ochrocephala
CAGAATAAGCTGAGTTAGAAGGGACCCACAAGGATCATCGAGTCCAAGTCCTGGCCCTGCACAGGACCATCCCTGAGAATCCCTCCCTGTTTCTGAGAGCATTGTCCAAATGCTCCTTGAACTCTGTCAGGTTTGGAGCTGTGACCACTTCCCTGGGGAGCCTGTTGCAGTGCCCAGCCACCCTCTGGGGGAAGAACCTTTCTCTAATATCCAACCTAAACCACTCCTGACACAGCTTCAGGCCATTCCCTCAGGTCCTGTCCCTGGTCACCAGAGATGAGATCAGTCCCTGCCCCTCCTCTTCCCCTCATGAGGAAGTTGTAACTTCAATGAGGTCTGACCTCAGTCTCCTCTTCTCCAGGCTGAACAGACCAAGTGCCCTCAGCTGCTCGTCATACGGCTTCCTCTCAAGGCCCTTCATCATCTTTGTTACCCTCCTTTGGATGCTCTCTAATAGCTTCATATCTTTCTTGTGTTGTGGTGCCCAGAACGGCACACACATCATGACATTGATTTGTTTGTGCTGTCATTGTTCCTGCTCTCATCGTTCTGTTTCTTTCTATATTACTTAGATCAGAAGTTCCTTGCAGCAAGGACTTTCTTTTCATCTGTGCTGAGCATGGCAGGTGTGGATCCTCTTTCATCTCTTCTCACTTTTGTAGTAAAACTCCTTCATTCTTAGGCAAGATGTTTGGGCAAGGAAGGATTGGAGTCTGCAGTAGCAAGAACTGTCTTCTTGTATACAGGGGTGCTTTCAGGACCAGCTTCCAGAGTCAGAGCAAAATTTCTTTTTCTTTAAATTGCCTTCACCTAGTTTAAATGCAGCACATTCACATGACACTCTTCATCCCAAGAGCATTTGCAGCATTTCTTCAGAGGCCTGACTGTTATGCCAGTACATCTCTGAAATTGTCCTACTAATATCAGCCGAGCTAAAATTCAACAAAACTAGATCAGGGACTGTATGTGCAAAAATAGTTTGCCACAACTTTGCAGTTGGATATTTACAGTTCTCTGGAAACCTCATCCTAATTCTTGGCAGCAGTCAAAAAAGCAAATAAAATGTTAGAATGCATTAGAAAAGTAATGAAGAAAGAATCAGAACAGATCATTATGCCACTGTATAAATCTATGCCTTGCCCACATCCAGAATACCAATGAGCCCATCCTGATAAGGAGCTGTTTAGACCTGGAAACAGCAGAAAGATGGGGCATGAGGAAGCCTAGAAACACCAAAAAAAAGTGTTCTGCAAGGAGAATGAAAAAGTGAAAATGCATGAAGAAGAAATGGCTAAAAGGAAAATGTGATGGAGGACTCTGCAATAATGAGTGCTGTAAAAAAGTTGATTTGAAAAAGAAAAACCAAGTTATTTTTATTTCAGAACAGTTAAGGAAAACCTAATAAAATAACAATGCTTTTTCAACTAATGCCTAATAAAACCATGGGCCTTACTGTTGGAGAATAATTGGGATGCCAAAAAAATGGCCTTACATGGGTTAAAAATGATTGGGTGAGGAGAAAAATCTAGCAAGGAGAAAGAGCCACTAAAAATTATTAAATATGATAACAAGAGTGCTCTTGAAACCTCAAAAATTTCCTAAATTAATCAGAGTTTGTAACAGGATCAACTACTCTGCCTATTCTATTCCACATGTTCACTAACATCTGTTACTGAGCACCGTGAGAAACACTGGATTGTTCCAGAGGCAGTTTGGTCTTGCCTGATGTTGCTGTGCTTGTGTTCCCATGGCCTCATTTTTGCAGGTATGAAGAGAAAATTGCATTCCAAGAAGCAAAATCAAAGTTTCCCAACTAAAACAGAGGTAAAATTAAGACAATTAATTTCAGCTGAAAAATAAGTCCCAAGTCTTTCACTTTAATATTTGAAATTTCAAGCTACAGCCAAGTAAATGTGTTTATGGGCGAGTATGGCTAAGGAATACACTACTTCGTTATTAATACATAATTTTTTTAAGCTAGGAGGAAAGAAGCCCAGAATACTTAGGAAATTGTTAATACATAATGGATGCATCTCTTACATATTCATCTTCCTATATACCCAGACATAGGTAGATTTATCTTGTCTTTCTCCTCCTTTCCCTAGCCCACACCATACACTCTGAAAGGATCCACTTGAGAGGACTCAGTCAGGTGTTACCCTCAAACCTCTCTCTACCAAGAGGCAGAGAGAATCCCCTTCAGCTGAGCAGCAGGGAAAGACTAAATTACTCCATGGATGAATGCAAGAAGAGAGGGTTTGATTGCAGTGGAACATATTTTGTTTCCGTACCAAAGGTCTTCCAGAGCAGCTGTTCAATCCTCGTCCAACCCTCAGCACAGCCCGTGTCTGAGTGACTTCCCACAGCTCACTGAGACCAGCATCTGCCTCATGAGGTTTTTTCCCTCGGGCATCCTCCATCAGGTTTTCTTTGTGTGTGCCATGTTGTTTTGTTAGGCAGAAATTGTCTTGGGGTAGGTGTAGATGACGTTTTTTAGGTGATCTCCCATGGCATCTAAGATGAAGCCAGGCATTTATCATGTCATATGTATTCAGAGGGGCAAGGAACAATCCGGACCTTCTACTCATCAGTGCTGTCAGACCCAGGCACCAGCAAGAAATGGATGAAGATCTTCTTTTGGAACCTTTCAAATCCTTCCTTCATCCCTCCCGTAGTTCCCTCCGGGAATCCAATACATATTGAGGAGGAATAGTTGTAAAAACAATGCAAATTTATATGCAAACCACTTGAATCAAAGAGGTGAACCAGACAGCACATCCTGTCCCTGCACAGAGAGGAGCTGAAGGTGTTCGGTTTAGGCTCTGTATCTAACTTAAGGCTTAAGGCTCCGTGCTGCGCCTTGTTTCGAGATTTTTCACATCTTGAGGATGTAATGTGCCTGTGGTAATGGGAAAATCCCTCGCCTCTAATCAGGAAATAGAAAAGCTTGGAGCCAAGGGGAAGGGAGATTAGTGGGAGTTCTGACACAGATGTAGTAAAGGGAGTGGGTAGTGTTTGATTTTCTGTTCTTAGAGTCTTTATTTTTGAGATAAGACAGTAGCTAACACACTAAAATTAAATTCTGAGGGGGACTCTGTGTTTCAGCATCTTCATTAGTGCATTGCTTTGGATCTAAAACAGGCCGTGGGTGTGGGTGTTTCTTTCCTATTTTAAGTTAGCAAATTCCTCGGGGCCTTCCCTGTTCTGTTTTAAAAATAGCTGATTATTTCTTAGCTGTACAAAACCCCCTGGAATTTACCAACCTCAGAGCCTTGCAGACCCCCAGGAAGTTTTGGGTGTTATCTTTGGAACCACTCTGTGGTAAAGGGCTTGCTTGTGATGCTGATGTTTGGGACACACTGAACCTGCTGGTAGCAGTTGTCAGGAGGAGGCTCGTGATTTCTTCTGCCCACTGACAGCAGAGTCAGAAAGGGGCTCTGGATAGCGCTGTCTGAACCAGTGTTTTGAACTACAGCATCCTAACACCCTCATAAGCATGGGTTTATCAGTTCCAGGTGGTGTGAGAATGGACCTAGCCAGGGTCAGATCAATGTGAATAGGAGCCTTTGTGATTAATTTTGGTGTCTGGGCTGGTACCTAGGTGGGAAAATGAGCATTAATTAGTCCATAACTCTGCTCTTTCTGTAGTGCTAAAAAGCTCGTGCTTTCCCAGCGCAGAGAAGGTGGGATGCTCCTAGAGGGAAGCCTGATGGTGCTGTCTGCTTTCCCTGTAGCCTCTGTCTCTGAATTCCTTGAGTAGCCGCACACAGAGCGTATGAAACAAGAGATTTTGTTTATACACACCGGGTAATGAAGAGGAAAGGAGCCTGGTCAGCCTGCTTGGTTTCACTGATGAAAATAAGTCCTGGAGTCACTTCTCTGAGATAAATAGCATGGTCCAGTGACACTGGCCATACTTCTGTTCCCATTCTTTGAGGCGCTGCCTCACCCCCAAAGCACGGCTGAGGAATTATCATTACAGCAGCATATGCAAGTCAGTGCACAGATGAGCAGATGCCTTCTGATTTCTCTCTTCCAAGGAGAACGACTTTTATTATCAATCCAGTAAATTAGGATGGGCTCATAGAAGTCTCTTGCTGGAGCCTGTTGCTGGAATGCTGCACAGTTTATGGATCAGTAACAGGACCATCCATTGTGGAGACAGAGCTGCTGTTTGTGCTCATTAAGTCCATATACTGAGCACCGTCATGAATGAATAGGGGCAGCTCTTGTTCCCATGCTGTGGTCTCTTTACAGCAGCAAACGGCTCAATGAGGTTATGTCTTTTATTTCTCTGATCAAAAGCAATGGTCCACAAAACACAATAATGGCCTTAAATTTTCAGCTTGAAAATTTATCCACATTTGAATAATAGGAGTGAGAAAACCATTTAAAAAATTTTTGCTTTATATTCAGTGGCTGAAAAATTAACAAATTCTCACACACCTGCGGTTGAGCTGGGTGCCTTGTGATTTCAGTCTAGCATTTGGGAGGGTACATGCACCACAGGATCTGCACCTACTCTGGCATTAGCCATTGGAGTGTTTTGAGAAGAACAGCCTTTGCCAGGTGCTCTGGTACCTGAATGCTGCAGGAAGCTCGTGCACACAAAGTCATTTTTGCGTCTGGTTCTGCAATCCCAGCCTGCCATCTGGTTTCAGTGTAGTTATTTGCTGCATAACTAGTCAGAGAACAGTGCTACTGAGACAATTACCATGCGAAGGCAAACACAGCCTCAGCTTTGTTTCACAGTCCATAGCTATAGGAAATGCAGATCTACAGTGCACAAAAACCTCCCTCTTTAGTGGGGGAACACTGCTCCCCTCCCCTGTCTTTGGTGTTTTCCCAGCTGTTGCTATGAATTCCTGCTCTTTTGATCCCACCAAACTGATGGTTCAGCCACTATTTGCACTGTAGAGTTTTGCCCCTCCTTGGACCCTATTGTGAGGGGGGATGCCTTCTCTCTGACTGCCCTTGCCATCCTCAGTGAAAGGCAGGGATAAAAAGCCTGCTACATCGACATCTTCACTGTGTTAATCTTTCCCTTTCCATGACCCTGACCCATTTTTAGGATGGGTAGTAGCTATCTCCATTTGAGAAAACCTCTCAAGACTGACATGCTTTGAGAGCAGAGCCCTTCTAATTACATTCCTCACAGGATAACCATCCTGAAGGAGTTGCATAATCCTCCCTTGCACTGTCCTGCTGATGAGCTGCAAATTGACACTATGTAAAAATAGTCGAAGCTTGGCCTCCTTTCTTCTTTTGAAACTGTTTTAGAGAGCTTCTCTCTCTTCAGAGCATCACTTACAGATTTGGTTATTTTGCATGTGGTGTGACTTCCTTTAAATTCTCTTTTATTCATAGCTCTCTCTCTTTTTCCTTTGCATGCCTGTAGTGTTATGTCTGGGTTTTGCTGTTTTTTAATGTATAGAAAAACCTGTCTGGCTGCAATTAAAAGATTCTTCATTTGTGTAAGGTTCCTTCATTCAAAATTAGCTCCTATTTACTGCAGTTTTATCTTACCAGTAGAGAACTAAGAGCCTTGTAGAGGACCAGGTCAGGAAAGAAGGATTTTTCTTTATCACAGACTTAAATATATGTTCAGGATTGTGATGAAGTCAAAGAATAAGGACTGTTTTCCTCTCTGGAATCTTAGCCTAAATTAAAGTCCGTGATGCTCAGTGGACTAAAGAGGAAGAAAAAGCTAAATAGCAGGGCTAGAATTATGAGAAAGAGTTGAAGGAACAGAGATAATATTTGACGGATACTCGCTGTGATGAAAATCTTTTCTCTGGGCCAGACTTCTTGGAGTGAGTGTTCAGAATGAATGCTGAAAATACTCTGCAAACAGATGAGTTTCTGTCAGGAAATCCTACTGGCTATGACTGATAATAATGAAAATGTGAATCACTTTATAATTTCATATCACAGATTTCATTCATACAGTCTGAGTAAGCTGAATTTTTCTTTTTTTCATTCCTTTTGCATGCTCACACTTTTTAGAATAACAAAGACTATAGAAGCGTCTGGATAAGTCGACACTGAGCTAATTAAATCTGTGAACGAGATCAGAAATGCATTTGTGAAAGATTCTGTGTGAGCGCAGAGGATGAAAACGTCTTTGCCCTGACATGAAATCAACCTCCAATTAAATGGATGAGATAAAGCAATAAGTGGAGAAGAGGTAAATTGCAACTTTCGCTTCTTACAAATTATGAATTAGAAGATTTATCTGAATGACTCAGATAAACATTTGAGTCAGATTAGTCCAATAAATCCCCTTACATCAGCTGAGTCTCAGTAATTTATTCTTCTGCTCATTAAAGGCGATACTGAGCAGGCAGGTTTGCCATTGTTTAGCCATGTGCATGGGGACACACTTAATGCACCTCAGCAAAAGCGTCTGCTGATACCACCTGGGAGCAATGTTGGGATCATGCCTGGTGACCGACCGCAGAAGTGAATGAACAAAAGCTGATCAGCTGAAACAAGTGAAGAAAAGATTGAGAATATCCTTTTTTTTCCTAGAGGACTTAATGTGACATTGAGATCAGGTGAATGAAATGCAAATGGAAAGGCCCTTTATCTTTACTTCCTGAGACAACAGGATGGCCTATGGCACCCTGAGGCCTGTGTTATTCTGGGAGACGTTCTCACTGGACAGAATGAGGAAGAATGATCTGCTTTCTATCCCATCTCCCAAGCCTGAGAGAGACCACAATCCTTGCTTGCAATGTGGAATTTGTGTTCTTTCTTCTTTTCCTGTTAGCTCTTATTTACCTTTTCTGTCTCTTCCCTTTATCTATTAGTTTCTTTTTCTTGCCAGTTACTGACTGAGTTTTGTAGGAACCGCATCCCAGAAGCAAGCAGTATGCAGCGACATACCCAACCAGGTACAGATTTGATGCTTCCCAAAGATAATCAGACATAAGCTCATGGTCAATGCTGAGCTGAAATAATCATTAAATGTGAGACTGTTTATGGCATTGGAGATAATGTGTTCTCCTCTGCAGTGGAGTAGGCTGGAGACAAAATATTGCATCCTCTTTTTTCTTCTTTCTTTATTCTCTGTGGCTATTTCACATTTTGCTTTCAGGAAACTAGGATGACTGACCTTGGGCAAACATGAAGGCCCCAGCCTGCCTTAACTAACGTTTTCCTTATTTTTCCCCAAAGAGCAGCTTGAGTACTGTTGTGTCAGAGGGGGGAAGTGGCATCAGTTTAAGGACCATTCTTAATGATTTACATTTCTCCTTCTGTTTTCAGTAAAAGATGAGCAGTTTTTAATGGTAATTATTTATTGATGGATCCAAAAGCTTCTATGACCAGAACTCTAAGCCATTTATTTGATCAACATTAATGTAGCAAGGATGGAAACTCATATTTTGGAGGGATGTTTCAGTTGTGCACATCTTCAGATTCCTTCCACTGCAGTTGCGTGCGTCTGCTGAGTATATGGGAATACAAAAACACTGATGTATTTGGGTTAATGCCCATTTGCATGACTCGTAATCTATGCTAAAGCACCGTGTATGTGGATAAGGGCACACTGTCCAAGCAGAAATAACAGCCATGTCTGCTGGTGTTTGTCTTTAACTTTCCTGAAGGTTGCATTTAATATTTAAATTTTCACCAATCTTTTCTGCATCATTCAGAGGGAGGTATTTCTTCTCTAATCAACCATATGATCCTTCAAGTTGTCTCTTCAATGTTGAGAATAGAAAATGAGGGACTCATTTCTTCACTACAGGGGAATTTTGAGTGCCGTGTCTCTATGCTCCTGAAAGCAGAAGCCGCAGGCAGGTAAAGCACGCCCGTCCTCCTCTGTCTTTTGTGATGATCTGAAGAACAGGGGAGGTTTATTGATGGGAAAGCAGTTTGGAGGAGGAGATAGGGTAAAATTGATCAGATATGAATGGCGCTGCAGAGCTTTAGCAAACGAGCAGGAACAGAAAGAATACAGAAATGAAAGAGAGAGCGAACTTCTTAAAGATCATATTTCACAGTTCTTTATGGCTGGCTGTTCCCTGTTCTATATGTATTGGGGAAGGAAAAATATAAAAACTGCAAGTACGGTGATAAATACTTCTCTGTGGTGCAAATGACTTCATAAATACTGAACTTGCACTTGTGTTTTATCATCCTTTCACCAGGCACCCATGGTGTGCTATTTATAGCTGTGTAATTCACAGTAGACTGTCAATTATCCTATAGGGAATTTCCTGACTGTTGGTTGGAGGGCAGTGGAATTCCCAGCTGAATGGCAGCATTTGCTGTAACATTATGGCACACTAGAAAATGTGATTTCATTGCAGGCTGCCTACGGCTTGGATGGAAATGTTAAGATAAGAGGGCACCAGCAGCTTTTTAGCTTTCCTCTTTGGTGCCAAAACACAGCTATAATGAGTGCAGGAAAAAACCTCCACTCTCTCTTCAGCAGCATTTGCTTCAGTCACATTTTTACTGTCCTTTATTGCTGGAAGTACAAAACTGTGAGACACAGCCGAGGTAAAATGCTGAAGAAACATGAAGTTTTTCAGCTTGTAGAGCTTTACTGGCTCTGTTCTAGCCAGTTCAGAATATAAATAGATGAAGGCAAGATTTCTTCTGCCCCTCTCAGTGTACAATATATCATTTTTAAGTCCACAAAATAACAGAACAGTTTGGGTTGGAAGGGACCTTAAAGATCATCTAGTTCCAACCCCTCCGCCTAAATCAGGTTGCTCAGGACCCCATCCAGCCTGGCCTTGAACACTTCCAGGGCATTGACAATTTCTCTGGGCAACCAGTGATGGTCCCTTACCACCCTCACAGTAAATTTCTTCCTTATATCTAATCCAACATGTCCTCTTTAAAGCCATTCCCACTTGTCCTGCCACTCCATGCCCTTGCCAAAAGTCTCTTTCCAGCTCTCTTGGAGCCCCTTTAGGTACTGGAAGGGGCTTCAAGGTTTCAACATTTAAGGCTGAACACCCCCAACTCTCTCAGCCGATCTGCACAGGAGAGGTGCTCCAGCAAGTGCACGTTGATGGGCCACGCTGAGCTTCTCGTCAGCCAACACCCCCACGTCCTTCTCCTCGGGGCTGCTCTCAACCCATTTCCACCCAGCCTGGATTTGTGCTCAGGACTGCCCTGACAAAGATGTATCTTTTTCAAACCTGTCAGCATAAGGATTAGCAAGCTACCTGTGACATCCATGCAAAAAGGTCTCTTCTTTACCCGGCTCAATGTCTCTAGTAGGCCATCGATTTCTACTGCTTTGCCTGTGCTGAGCTCCAAATCTTAGTTTAATTTTCCTTTTTGCTGCACAGAACCTCGAAGGAAGATATCTCTTCTTCATCTAGACAGAGAGAGTCTGGGATTCCACCATCAGCTAAGAGCACAGTCCCTGGCTAAAAACTCATTGCTGAATATTCACATCTGTTTTCCTTCCTACTTTTCATCTGGTATTGTATAAGATAGTTTTCTCACATGTTTTGAGAGCACGTATCCACAGTATATCAATTCCCATCAACCTGTTCATCTGCATTTCACTATTCCTCATAAAATGTGAAAATCACAACTATTCAGTAACATTCTGGTCTGTTTTGGCAATGACATACGAAAAATTAACTTTTCTTTCCCAGCTTTCCTTTTTGCTCCATGATCACCCATCCAGAACTCCTAAATGGTTTTGTGGCTCCACAGGCCCTGGTCTGCATACCTGCACTGCAGCCCTTGCTCGTGGAGACACATTGTGACAATTCAAAAAAGAAATGTTTAAAAAAATAATGATCACGATCCCTGTTTTTGCCTGCTCTGCAACGGAGATCTACAAATTTGCCTATTATTGAATTTACTAGCAGGTATTTTTACTGGCTCAATGAATGTGTCATCCCAATCTCATAAAAAAGGAAAGCTAATCTCTCCATTTAATGATTTCACATTAGCGGCTACTTTTTGAGATTGGGTTGTTGTCTAATCTGTTTAAACTGGAATTTATTATTAATGTAACGTTCTAATATTTTCATCAGATTGTTCTGTGCTCAGTCACATGTATTGTAGAAATCTAAGCACATTATATCTCTACTGTCTCCTTTATCAGCTGAACTTGTAGTGTCCTGAAGGATGTAATCAGGATTATGTGGCGTGATTTATTTTTCAAGAGCCACTGTTGAGAGGCAGTACTTATATCCCTGTTCCTTACTTCTCTCTTAGATAAATGAATGCTCAGTCATGTTTTCCATTAATTTATTGGGGGTTATAGAAGGGGGTTTCGTTACTTTGGGTTATCCCTGCTCACTTTCTGAAAAGGAAGATGCGTTGGTTTCTCCATCATTCTGGACTGTGCCTGTGTCAGGTACACTGAAAACAGACAACAGCTCTGCACAATGCTCTGAGCCAACTTTTTTTTTTTTTTACTTCAGGTGCAAGCTCTTTTGCTTTGCTAAAGAATTTTCTTTCTCATAGTCGTGGTATAATACACTCCTGAGTAACTTATGGACTGGATAATACTTTGTCATGCTGAAGTGATAAGTGCTCTGCTTCTTTCAAAATACAGAATAGAATAAGTTTTTGAATGCATTTGACTTCTCTGCATCATTGCATATCTGACTGCTTACCTACTTTTCTTAGTGTTTCTTTTTTTCCTAATGCATTAGAGTATTTTTTTAGCCCTGCAAGCCATTCTTCTAACCCAAATATATATTTTTTTTCCATTTTCTGCATTTGAGAAAGAACACAAATTAAGTATTACCCTTTCCTTTACACATGTAATATGTCAAACAGACAGACTGTAGTGCCAGTGCTTCTATTTCTGTCTCTATTTCCATATAACTCACTTGCAGTAATAAATCCAGCTCTTCCCTTTATTGTGCTCTAAAATCAGTGTTGGCCAAAGGTGTTTTTCAGAATTGTGGTATCAATCCTTTTCGGCCTTTTTGGCACCTATTTGCAGTGTTTTTTTCCTGACTTTCACACTAATTTTCTTACTAAACATACATTCCAGCTGGTAACAGTATTCCTCATTTTCTTGTCATGAGGTTTGAGGAAGGCTCATGGTTGTGTTACTGGTTTCTTGCTGGTTTTTGTCCTTCTGGAATGCTGATTTTTCATGTCTCAGGTCTACTGCAGCACGAGGGAAGATGAATTTGCATCAACTGCTATCAAGTGTGATGCTCCTGCTCAGGCCCAGAATCCTGGCACTGGAAAGGATACTGCTGAAATATTTCCTTAACCGCCTTCGATGCTTTTGTTCCATTCACTTCTGAATGGGGTCTGGCTGCTTAAAACCTTTTGCTTTAACTGGCTGCTGCCTCCCTGTGTGCTCTAGGCAATGGCCAGCCCACCATCAGACCTTCCTGCTCTGACATTGTCATTCTTAAATGCTCTTCTCGCTTTTGGAGCACGTGATGCAGCGTTTCACAGAAATAATGCCTTGCCATGTATTAAAGTTCAGTGCTTTGCCTCCATTATTTCCAGCTGTCATTCGTTTTCAAAGCAAGGAAAGTTTCAAAGCCATCGTGTGAATTTTCCCTGCTCTGTGACGAGGTCCCAGAAATCTTCTGTGACCCTGGAGTTCCTCAAGATGACCCCATCTCACATCAGTTCCAGCTTTTGCCCTCCACCTTAAAATTTAATGCCTCAGTTGAGTCAAATAAAAGCTTACCCAGAATATTTTAGATATTATCTATTATATAATGTGTACATCAAATTATATGATTTAGATGTTATTATTAGGTACTTGGAACTGTCTTCTTCCCATCTTTAACACACTTGGCTGTACATCTCAAAGGAACATATTCACTGTTGGCTGCTATGAGGCTTTGCTACTCCAAAGTTAAATGTCTAAAGAATGACTAGAAATAATTCCACCTAACTATAACCAGAACTTGAGAAACAAATTAAAAAAAAAAAAAAAAGGAAACAACTAAAGAAACAAAGAGAGAAATTCACTTCAAACAGGACAAAACCAGTAGCAAAGACATGTCCAGGACACAGTAGAAATGTGGTCCTTGGTCTATTCAGTAACTTCATTTCAAAATTTGCTTTTGTAAATAAATTATCCACTTACTTTTTTCTTCCTGCTTCTACCTGTTTTCATTTCTATTGATTTCCAGCTTTTTTAACATTATTTTCCCCATTTTACCTTAATAAAGTTTTTCACCTCCCAGGGCAGGCAAGTTTTATTAGTTCTTCTCTATGTTCACTATTTGGTTATGTTATAATGGCATCCCAAATCCTCCATCTGTTTGTACCCTTTAGTCTTTCAGGACTGCCTCCATATCTGGTTGTACACATCATACAGAGCATTGCAAATACCTTCCAGATGGAGGACAGTAGATACTACAAATTTTTTAAGTTGAAAAAAATCTCAGTCAGGCTGTGGGCAGAGTTTAGTTTCCATATCCAAAGCTTGGAGGCAGATATTTACCTTCTCTGGGTTTCCATGCTGAGATTTCTGTGTAAATGAAAGAAGACTGATTATATTTTTTATGATTGCAATAACTTTAGTAGCAAGAAGGTTCTGGAAGTGGGCTCTGAAAGTTGTTTCTGTCAATAAAAGAAACTCCTTCTAAAAAGGGAAGAATTAAATGCAAATTTAAAATAATGAAGAAAATTTTCACTCACAAAATTCAGGAAGCATCAATTCAATCAGAAAAAAAAAAAGCAGAAAACAGTTTGTAAATTTTAGTGAATTAAAAATTCTCTTAGATTTTAGTGTGATAAATATCTCTTAGATTTTAATGTGATGTCCTTAAATGTGAAACCTGGTATTTGCAGGGAAGAATTCTTATAACCACTGAGTTTAAAACTATTCAGAAGGATATGCTGAATTTTTAAGATTTGATTCAGATTGCAATCAAATATGGGTTTCAGAATTTCATGATTTCACTCAGTGATCCCTGAGCTGCAGTTGGATCTCTTGAATATTTTTTCTGTTCTCTGTCCACCTCTTTTCTGATTCAGCTGAAATACACAGGTCTGGTGTCATTCTGTCTTCCTTTGAGCTTCATAAATATAGCTAGAGGTGCCCCTTTTACTCTGCAGATACTTGTCCTATGAATTTAAATCACAAACACTACGGGCGGATTGTCCAAAGGCACATTCACCTTGGACCACTCCCGTCCCACAGAGGACTAGGCATCTGCTGTGGCTGAAATTGGATGGAAGTGATCCAGAACTTGAGGTTACCCAACCCAGAGACGTGGAGAATTAGCAAGAGCGATTCTGTTCCTTTTGTTGCATCAACGTGTTCAGGGACAATTCCACCAGAGGAACGTCATGTTGGGACCTTTCTGGCTTTGCACTGCTCTGGAATTTGATTTGAGGGTGGTGGCTATCCGGCTTCTCAAGCTTTATCAGCTTCTGTTCTGTATTTAGAGAGGTTGCCTCTGCTCTCCTTCATGGCAAGGCAAGACTCCTCTTATTTACACAGGAGCCAAGCTGATCTAATTTCTGAAATAAGAATAAACCTATCTATGCAAAACCTGCAGGGGAAGGGATTTGCTCTGTTAATGAAGATATTAATTATTTGCAGACCAGCACAGCAGAACCCTTGGTGCAGCCAGAGTTGAAGTCTCCTCGTAAAAAGCCATTCTATGGACATGCCAGGAAAGGCTGTCTGAGTTCTGAGGGATGCAGGACATAGAAGGCACATGCATGTGCACATGTGGAGAGGTGGGAGAGTGAGGGAGTGATTGGAGAGAAGAGATGCAAAATATGGGAAAAGCACTCTGGGAGTAGCTGAACACCTGATGTTTGTCTTTGGCTTGCATTTTGAAGGCAGTAACTAGGGAAGGGTATCTGGCTGTGAGGGGCCAGCTAAGGCAAGCCAAGGAGCCCCAGATGATAAAAGGAAATGCAGATAAAAGAGAGAGCGTTTTGGTGACGTTATGCAAGCAAATGAGTGGCAAGATGAGGGCTTGGCACATACGTGCTTTGGAGAAGTTTGTGCAGTGAAGCTATTTGTGAGGAGAGAGTAGAATCTAATTTGTTTGAACTCTACCATCTGTGGTGTAATTGCCTTATTGCCAGTGGGATTTATATGAGTAAATGAACACTAGAAAGAGGAAGAATACTAATAGTAGGGTTTAATTTTATATAGGCCTGTCTCTGCTCATCTGTGTAAAGAATATGAAAATAAGTCAATTCAAAACTATTTTATATAGGGTTATCTCACTTCAGCTGTGAAAATTATATAGAAAATAGGTCAATTACTACAAAACTTCTACTAAGGAGGAATAAACACACTATCATAAAGGGAATCTGATTGCTCTCTAATTGCAAAGAATAAAAAATCATGTCAATTCTAAGATACATCTTCAAGAGAACAAAAATAAAATTGGAAGCTGACATCCTTCTTCTACAAATAGTTTCCTGAAAACTGCTGGTTTGACAAGCTTCCAAACTGACATCTTCTATTTATACATAAACCCATTGCAAGTTTTTTTCCCCAGCTGATATTTGGTAACAAGGCACTTAGCAGATGGTATGCCAAGTTGGATCACTTCTTTTGTGATACTGAAGTGTGGTTTTTAAGCCCCTTTCCCACTGAAACTGGTCTATAGCAGCTACCACTGTGGTTACAGAGACATTCCTTCACCTTCACAAACGATGCCAACCAATATGTCAGGCAGATGCTGATGAAAGGCAAAGGGAGTTTCAGGTTGTACAGGGGATTTGACCATTTCACATAGACTGAGGCGCTTGGAATGTGTGTGCATAAGGTCAGATCAGTCCTCCTTTGACGGCAGACTGATACCCTGATATGCTTCACCCTCAAAAAAGGCCTAACAGTGTTCTCCCAAAGCTGGCATTTGGCAAAGCAGCAGAGCAGACAGTGTAGAAATCACAGGTCTCCTTTTTATAACAACCCTGCTGCTGTGATTAGGACTGATAAAAGGAGACCAAGAGGTTGGAATAGAAAAAGTTTATCAACTGGGCTTGTGTATTGGACAATGTCCTACTCCTCTTCTTCAGTTTCAGCCACTTCCTGCGTTTGATCTGGGCCCTGGAATGAGCTGAGATGGGTGTGCTGTCACCATGGTACACTGAGAAACTTAGCAGGGCTTTGGAGTTGGCTCAAGGTCAGACGAATTTTCTGCTGGAGGTCGTAATGCAGTGGAAGTGGGTGATGAGAAGGGTTTGTGCCCTCCTAAGTGGACGTGGAGACTGAGCAATGTGGCTCAGGCAGGCTTACATACTGAAAAATTGCTAATCTGCTGTCATTACCTTAAATAATTGATGATTAACATCCATTTGAATGTTCCATTGTGATAGAACATTTCACAGGTTTTGTGTTTGTTTTGTTTCAGGCTCCAGATGAGAAAGAGTGCTAAGTGTCTTTGGTTGAGACAGAAAACAGAAAAGGAAAAGCAGAGACACAACCATGCGTTTCTTGTGGAAACCACAGGATAAGAGCTTTTCTTCAATTTACTCCTGCTGCCAAATTTATTTCACAAGGGAGTAAATGTTACAGTGTTTGCCCACATGACTGGTAAATAAACAAGGCTTGATCCACTTGGTTTCCTGTAGGAGTCTTTAGCTGTTCCCATAGAGCCAGCAGAACCCATGAGTCACAAGCACTTCTCTAACCAGTATGAGAGACCAGGAACATCCTAGGACAACTCAAATGTCTTTAAATTCTTCCTCATATCTGTGGTGTCAGTGCAGTTTCTTACATATAGTTTCTTAATGTACTAATACCGTGATCAAATTTTTTTAGAGTTCCATTCCTGCAATATCCAAGTACTGGCATAATAGATGATGATTTTAAAGCCAAACCCACTGCCATTAAGTCAAATTATAAATTGAGATCCTAACTGACTCAAGTTCCTCAAAGAAAGGTTAATTCAAACTGACTGGCAATCATTAATATTCAGTCCTTACTGTTGCATTAGCAGGACCTGGTCATAAATCTATCTTAATCAGAGTCTTCCTGGAAAATGGACAATGGGCTCTGATGACTAATATCCTGGCTGGAATTTCATGGGAGATTTTGCTAAGTATTTAGGGAATTAAGTTTTTTGATAGTCCTGCACTGAATGCTCGTCTACACATGGTGCCATTAAAAAAGAATAAAAAAGAGAAAAAAATCTAATGAAACAATGGCTTTATTACATCATGCTTGGAGCAAAATATTATTTCTGAGGTTTTTTATGTGGGTGGTTCCTTCTATGATGAAGTAAGGGTTGTTCAGAAAGCTGACTATGCCTGGTGTAAACATAAAGGCTGGGGGAAAGGCAGCAATCAGAACACTGACCATTCCCACTGATGCTTGTCACCTGTCTTGCAGCAGATAAATACAACAGGACATTCTGACATGGCACTAGTCAGGCATATCGTTCAGCCCACATGTCCAAGTATGTAGGGCCGGTGTCTCAACAACTCCTCATTTTCTGGTTTCTGCTAAATGCTGTGTTTGTGGAAAAAAAATAACAGTTTCTCGGTAGTCTTAATTCTGGCGCTTAGCCCTGATGCAAATAGATACGGAAAGCCTTTTGTTACCATGAATGTCAACCTGTTTGGGTAGAAATCTCTTAAAACAATTAAAGCAATTACTCTTAGCCTGAATGAATGTTGAACAGACTTCAGAAGGAGCCTTGGTGTGGGATACAACTGCCTGTTTCTGTCCAGATATATCTCACGTCAGGACAACTCCCATTCGTGTGTCTTCCCACTATATGAGGTCATTATTGAGTCAGAACTAGAAATAATCTCAGGCCCTGCATCCTCTTAAATTTGAGTATTGCTCATTACAGCACTGTTACTTGCCTTTCTCTCTCTTTCTTTCTTTTTCTTTCTTTCCTTCTGTCTCTCTTCCTCTCCTTCCCTTTCTTTCTGTCTCTCTCTCTTCCTCTCTTTCTCTTTCTCTCCTCTCGTTTTCTCTCTTTTTCTCTATTTCTCTCTTTCTCTCTTTCTTTCCTCTCCCTCCTCTTACATTTGGGGTGAAAAAATATTCTCTTGGTACCCAAGACAAAGTTCAAGGTCACTGCACTTACCTAAGGAATGACCCAGTATTCTGGTCAAGTCCTCTGTTGTCACCATTCCTATTTCCTTTTGAATCCTGCTCAGTTTTGTGTTATCCCTTTGCTCCAGCAATATTTGGCAGTGTCAGTAGTGGCTTCGTGTTCATCAGTGAAGATAAAGGTCTGTGGTTAACTAAGTTTCTGCATAATTCATATTAAAAATATAAAAATAAATTCAGCTGCCAAGTGCACTACACAGGAATTCATCTTTCATTTACATATTTACAAATGACAGGAGGGACTGAATATTAACTCTAAGAAATTCTCCATCATACGAGGGCTTTAAGACTAGCTTTAGACTAGAAAGTAAAAAAGGTTAAGATGTACCTTTTTACACCATCTTAGCAATTTGGGGGAACATATTTTTTATACTCATAAACTGGTGCAAAATCTATTTGAAGAGACTGGCATTTCTGTATAGTTATCACCAGTGTTTCCACTGAAATTCCTAGGCTGTGAATCCGCTTGCATTTGTTCAGCTGAAACATTCTCCTGCTGAGAACTGTGAGGCTTCATTTCCTTTAAAATTTTCCAGGGACAGGATGTCAGTCTAGGCAGAATGCCCTGAGGGATATCCAGAGGAACTCCAAACAATGCATTTTAAAAGGCTTGTCATTATAACTGCAATTTTACAGATCTTACAAAAAACATATATTGGGGAAACTTTCTTTTAGCAAATGTGATTGATACTTTGACTATTTTTTTTCTCTTTCAGAATGAGAAAAAATACCAAAACATTTCCAGCAAAGGATTTTTTTTTTCATGAAATACCTCATTATCAGTATAATAAAAAGGTCCAGTTCTTGATTATATGCTACAGAGTGGATTTCAGGAGCAAAATACTATTTTTGTCCACAGTGGATGCTTACACCTTAGTGTTAAAGACTGCTGTTGGCTGTTTTGTAACAGATTTGAGGGGAAAATGGTCACTATGCCATCTGAAATGGCTGACAGGCATGAGATGTGATGTTTTCACATTTGCTACAGAGAAGTTTTCTGTTTATTGCAGGGTTAAGAATCCTCTTTTATGGTGGACATGTCAACCAGGGTTCTGGAAAACCTTGTTTAATCACTCACCTATCCCAAGCTGTCACAACTGGAGCAAATTATCTGTGTGGGAATTCATCCCGACCTCATTTTAGCATCTTCCTGAGGTGCCTGTGGTGGAAGACTTGATATTCTGTGTCATCCTTGTAGGCAACAGTGAGAGACAAAGGGGATTCAGGAGGAACCTGAACCCAGCTAAGATCTGATTTTGGGAGGTACCTGCATCTCTCTATTGCCCCCTCTGCTCTCCACTTAAAAAGAGCAAATTGAGCCCTTTATATCTTGGTTTTCCACATGCAGAAGGAAAGCATTTCCATTCTTTCATGTGTTCTGCTATTATAGGCTGTTTCCCCAGGTTTTTGTAACTCAATGCTCCTGTCTCTGAACTGTGGCAGCAATCTTCCTTACAGAAATACCTGAAAACAAGAAAAAGGCATGTTCATGTGTAACATTAAGTCATGCCATTAGAATTACGAAGAGAAGTCTCAGAAATATTCAGTTGGAACCACTGGCTGCCTAAGGAAAATCTAACACTCTCCTTTCTTTTCAGTCTGGAAAGCCAACCCTTTGCGTTTATTTACACGTCCATGTTAAACTGATTGCCCTTCCTCTGCACAGCTCAGGAATTATATTCATCATCTGATCCTGATGGTAGATCCGTGCACTGCCAGCAATGACATCGGTTACTTCAGTGCTTCTATTAATGATAAATTTAGCCAGCTAAAAGGATGAGGTATGTGCCTTCAGGTTGATGCTAAATTGAAATTACCACTTAGCCTGCGATGAATTGCCTACGTTTTTATTAATAGGCTAAATTCCAGATCTGACCTTTCCAAAATTGCTGAATTACTAAATCCTGGGACAGACATCAGAGTTCCTCTTACAAGGAGAAGTGTATTATGCAAACATGTAAGGTCACCTAGAGAAGAGCCCAGCTCTGGGCACAGGTAACCTGTACACACAGGTGTTAGCCAAGGCGCAGTGTTGATCCATAGCTGTGGTTCATAGCTGCAGGATAATGCTCCTTCATTTCCCCATCCTTCTGGGGGTGTAATATGTGGTCCTGCATTGTCTTTTCTGGCTTCATCACCTCAATTAGCACTACTTTCCATTTCTAGAATCCCCACTGCAAGCTCTGCACTGTTGCACTGTTACACAGGAATTCCCATCCTGGCTGGTCTCTGCTAAGCGATGCCGAACTGTGGATGTATCCTCAGTCAGGTCAAAGGTCTTTGCTTGCTGCTTCCAGCCCCCAGAAAACAAATTAAAGCACTTATTCTGTCCATTGTTTACATATTGTGTAGAATTCACAGAACCACAAAATGGCTGAGGCTGGAAGACACCTCTGGAGGTGACCTGACCCAGCCCCTGCTCAGTGCATGGTCAGCTCCGAGCACTGCTCGGGGCTGTGCTCAGTGGGGCTTTGGGCATCTCCAAGGGTGGAGGCTCCACAGGATCTCTGGGTAACCTTCATCACCCTCACAGTGAAAGCTTTTTCCTTACATTTTAGTGAAAAATGGGTGACTTTTAACATTTCTGTGCAAGAGAAGCCACTCTAACACAGCTTCCCATGCTGGTGCTTCCCTAGAGATGCTGTTTTCAAGGGCTGACTATTTTCTTACACAATAAATAAAAGACAAAGACATGCTCAATGGATTAATGGATTATTAACCACTGTCATTAACTAGCGAGGTTGTTATGCCCTGTATGACTGCTGTATTCAGCTAAAAAGAGCTGGATTTATCTCTGGTTCTGATGCGGTCTGGAATTAAGGTGGTGTAAAACTACAAAAAAACTTAGCTAGGTGAATTCTCTGATAAAAATAAACACCCATATCCCGCATGGCATCTTGCACTCATCCAGTTTTGGCCACAAGTGGAGAACTCTGGAGATAAACAAATATTGGATGACTACTTGCAATATTTGCTAAGTCTTAAGGAAGCTGCACTGTGTTCATGATGAAACTGGAAATGCAGGTGAAGGTAAATGCTTGTAATCCTGCTGGTGTGGACTCAGAAAAGAAACTGTTTCCTAAAGAGGGGTGAAAGTCCCAAGAAAAAGAAAAACTTCACTGTCCTTGACACAGAGAAAGGGATTGCATAAAACCCACCAATGGACAAGGCTCAACTTTCATTTTTTACTTTGTCAAAAATGGAGGAATTTATGAAAAAGAAATTAAAAATTTGTATCATGAGTTGGAGTTAAAAATATGGCTGTAATAAGGAAAGCCCGGGGTCCCCAGCTATGGCTAAACACACTGGGGTGAGTGGGCTGCATGATGTAGAGAAATCACTTCAGGCCTTGTTGTGTGAAAGCTTTAGGTAAAATACATTAAGATTATCTGAGAAGTTTTTTCTGGGTAACAAAGTACAGTCCCCTTTCAGAGTGGTGTGGTGTTGGCTGCAGAATACAAGGTACCAAGGCAAAAGGAAGAAAAGATGAGCCAGGGAAAGTGTCAGGTGAAGGAGGGAGGCTGGTGAGGAAGGAGGGAAGAGCTGCAGCATTACGCACCAAGGCAGGTGCAGCACCACGGATGCTCCTTATCTCAGTGTGGGATGGACCAGGGGCCTGAGAGCATCCAGGGGTCAGCAGAGCCCTGGGGTATCTGGGCTGGGAAACCTCCAGCTGCCTTTGCAGTTTCTCCATCCAAAAATGGTGAGAGAAATGTGTTGCTGTATTGTTGTATGGAAAGGAAAGGCTAGCTGGTTAGTTTGTCTGTTTTATTTCCTTCTCTTCATTTTCTCTCTTCCCTCAGGGTGATACTCTACTTTTAAGAGTCTGAAGGAAGGGAATACCACTCATTCTCTCTGCAGAGACTTGAGGTTTTCTACATTTTTAAGAGCAGGCTCAGGGGAGTGTTTATTATCCAGCCCTAGAAACCGAACGCAGGGCTGAGCGCTGCCCTCAGTGCTTAGCAGAATGGGTGCATCCCACCAAACAGATGATTCCTCATGCATCAGTCTCCAAATTTATGTGTCAATCAGGGATAGAGCTGGAAGACCCAGCTTACCAATAAAGCTGCATTTTTTTTTCTCGTTGCCAGAACACATGAAGTGAGACTGACCAACACAGCTCATGAAATCATATGCAATCCAAAATATATTTTTCCAAAAAGGAAAAGTTTTACCAAAAATCTCAATTTTCATTTCAGCATTTCCGGGAGTCTTTAGAAAAGTGAAAACAAGCATCAAAAAGGAAAAGCAAAAGTTTTGCATTGTACAACTTGATGCCAAGTCAGGGCTTCAGCAAGCGAGGCAGGATAAGATCGATTATTTCCATTTCAGTGCACTCGGCTGACATCACTGGGGGTGCGATGCCAAACAATCCCAAGCTACATTTTCATCAGCAATTCACTATGATTCATTGGTCGCTGCCTTTAGACACCGTGTTTTGTTCCTCAGATTTATTTTAGAAAAGATGATGCTAATTCTGGCTGGATAAGGACTTACTAAATAAAGCTGGGCTTTGCCATAACCTGTAGCCACGACTCTGGCTGTGCTTTTGATACGTGAAACCAGCTCATGGTGAGTGTCCAGGAAGGTGCTGCTGAGCTCAGTCTGCAAGCAGGATGGAAATAGACTGAAGAAACTGGGACCATCCTTGGTTTTTCGCAGCCTCATCTGTCCAGGCTTGGATTTGTTAAAGCTAAAATCAGTTGAGAATTCACATGATTTCTGTGAATTCTGACTTTTCTGTCCAAAGCGCTCACCACGACTGTCTAATGTGCTGCAGCCCCATCTCTGTAGGAAGGTGATTTCCCTAAGTTCTGCATGTCCCATGTCAACATTTCCTCTCCTCCCACAGCTCCCAGACTCATTTTGGTATCTGGCATGGCTGCAGCTTTAGATGGAGTGTTGGGTTGCTCAGACACCTCCAACCCTACAGCCTATTCCTGTAATTTTTCCTTGCTAATCTCCTTTGCAGACACATGCCCATGTCACCCTGCTCATGAAATCTCCTTCTGGCATTACCTGAGACCCCAGAGCTCCACCTGCCTCGTCCCTGCCCTTACACTCGTGGGTTATGCCCTACATGAGCAGGCAGGGCAGACCAACAGAAGCAGATCCATGGAGTGACACAGTTGGTGCTGAGGATGCAACAACCTCCGCATTTCAGAGGGTTTTGCCTTGGTCCAGGCCCAGCCTGGTCCAAGGGACTGCAAGTGTTTGGAGCATGGTAGCAGTATCTTGGAACTGCATTTTCTTGTTCAGTTTCAGGCAAAAAAAATCCCATTTGGGCTCTCTTGTTCCCCTTTTCGGTGCAGGATGACCAAGATGCTGGGGTAGATACTTCCCTAGAAGCTTTCCCAACACTCCTTTCTGAGAGAGGAATCAAGACTGAAACAAAGCCTTGTTCCTCTATGCAAACACTGCAGTATTTGTGCTACTTTTTAACTCGAGGGAAGCAAAAATTTGTCAGTTTATTCCTCAGTAAGGAGACACCTGAGTGTGCTGTACAGAAGCTGTATTTGCTATTGAAAGGCCTGTATTTGTCATAAGGCTCTTATTCTCATTAAGGTCGGAGCTCCAGCTTATTGGAAAAGGCTCTTGATGCAAACACTCCAGACAGGGCTGTCCCCAGATCAAATGGTATTTGTCATGAGGACAGTTGTGCAAAGATTCACGGTGAGGAAAAAAATGCATCAGAAGATCGATTACAAGGTCTCCTTTCAAGGGCAAATAATTAGGCAGAATTGTGCAGTTTGGCTTTATGTAAGAATCATTCTCTTGTCTCTATTCTTATTACAAACCAGAGCTCTTTGTGGGGAGGAAAGGGAAATTTATAAGCAGTTTCTGCAGTTCCTGCCACAGGAAGGAAACTTTGGCATAGGAAAGCATATACTGTTCCTTCCATATTTTTATATCACATGCAAATTTTACTGAGGAAGACGGTCCTGTGCTGAGTGAGAAATAGATACCCCCAGTCGTGCTGTGAAATGATAACATTTTATTTCTGACATGAAATGCTGTATTAGGAGAAAGAAGAACGCCTCGTGCAGACAGGCAGAATGATGCTGCTCATCAATTAGTCAGTGAAACACAAGCAAGTGGGATAGTGTCCTTGAAGCTCAGCTTGGTGGGCAGTGGTCCCCTGAACTGGAGGCCTTCTCACAACCCATGAGCAGGAGACAACAACTGTACAAATTTGGACAGGTCGTTATCGTCTTGAGGTGGGGGCACCTCAAGATGTGATTTATCTCATCCAAAGAGTCAAGAGGCTCATCCCCAGGTGCAGCAGTTTTGCACTGCAGGCACCAGACGAAGGGTGAACGTCCCATTTGGAGCAGCTGCCCCACATTCGGAGGGGTGAGGTTAGGACAGATTCCCCCCACCTCCAGAGGCAAGGGGGATGTAGGCACTGCACAAAACCATAAGAATCATCCAGCACTTGTCTTTGGTACTAATCTGTGAAGCCTCTTTCTCTGTTTGTTTGTTTGATGAGGCTCATTAGGGGCTAGTTGAAGGCTGCCAGCTCAGGCTGCTGAGCAGGCTCTCAGCTGCGCTGAAGAGGCTCCATTCCAGCCAGCGCTCCACGCGCACACCAAGGCCGGATGTTTGCTTCCTTTCATGATGGTTTTCTTTGTCTACTTGATTGTGGACTTGATTTTTACGAGTGCTATAAAAAAATCCAACATTCTTAGTCTCAGCTGGATTCTTGCAGCTGTGGGTAGAGGAGGAGGCAGGGAAGCAAAGACTCCATGTTTTCAAGAGCCAAAAGCTCCTAATCTGTAATTTGTGCTGATTGCCGTCTGATACTTAAGGAAGGAGTTAATTAAGGTTCCAACTCCATTCTCTTCCTTCTACAGTACCGAACAGCTATTTTTATTTGTGGTCTACCTGTTTAGTGTCCCATTTGTGCTTGCACTAAAGACACACCTCGTTATCTTTCCCAATGGGAAGCCAAGGACTCTTTCTTTTGGCACTCAAAAATAAAGAGGTTTAACTTTAGGGTTATGTCAAGTGCTTGAAGGGCAAGGAACATACGGAGCCCAGTATCCAGTTGCCTTCAGAGGCAGTAGGTGCATCCACATACACACAGTATTACAATGCAGAAGGAAAATTTACATGGACATGGATATTCGGGTGCCTTCACTCCTCGCAGCAGTTTCCCTGAAGCAAAAGGATGCCAAAATTTGGCTGCAGCTTTGAATTATAGAGGACATAATTTCCCTTGTGGGAAATCATAACCCTTTCTCTTCAGCCTCGTCCTCCTTTCTCTCCTGCACCCTCTCCACCATCTTTTGTAGAGCTTCCAATTTCTGGCTTATTCTCCAGCTGTCTTTCTATTTCTGTTCATCCTCCTTCCTCCAGGCCTTCACCTGCCCTTCTGTCCCACCCGTTACTTTGCTGTTACTTTGCATCTCACTCCCAGCTGCCATTCCCCCCACTCTGTGTTGGATCCAGGCTTCCTTCTCCACTCTGCTCTCTGTTAGGCTGCCAGCAGCAGGAAGCTCTAAAAGCACAGGAGAGGCAACTTCATCTTCTCAGGCCTGGAGCTCGTCACATGCAGAGCCCCTGAAGGAGCAATAACCACAGGTGAAAGTCGTGCTTTGCTCTAAGATGCTCTGAGCAGAGCAGGTTCAATCAGCGGATAGGGACAATCCCTGCCGTAGGCCCAAACATCCTTTCCCACAAACAAATGCAGCTTTAAATCAACCCTAATGATGAAGATCATCCTAATACGAACTGGAAGTTTAAACCACGGCTGATTTGGCTTGGATTTCATGGGAAGGATAAAAAGTGTATTCACAGTGTTAGATAGGATCCCTCCCCAAATCACACACACGCACACCAAATTTTGGATCCTCAGGAATTCTCGTTGAAATTGTTGTCACATTTGGTTGGGTTTCTTCTTTTTTCTTTTTTTTTTTTTTTGGTAGGAAAAATCCTGTATTACTCTCTCTTTACTTTGGAAACACTCGAATTATTTTTACTGAGCCTTCTGCAGAAAAATCAGCTCGAGGGTTACACTTTTTCAGGCATGGGGAAATATCAGCAGAAACCAGCAATTCTGGCAATCCTTTTAACACTGGAAAAGCAAGTACTTTTTTCAGCAGGGGGTGGCTGTGGCTCCCTGTATGCCTTGTCACAAGGTACAGTGAAACCCTGCTTTCCCTGGAAGCATCTGACTCCTCACATATAAACAATTTTTTCTAAAAATTAAATTGGTATCTGTGTCTTGCTCATGTAAGAAAACGAGAAAAGCCTAGCTCAGAGAAGATGGGCCCAAACCTTCTGAACCCCTTTGGAGAAGACAGGTACGATAGCTGGTCCCACCTGACTTGGACGAGCAAAGAAACTGTAACTTCTCTGATATTTGGATTTCATTACGTGGCAGCTGGCGGAGTCCTCCAAAATGAGTTTTTCCTAGAAATATAATAAAGTAAAACTGGAACATAAATAGAAACCATGAAAAAATCTAAATCTGAAGGCATTGAAAGTGCCAATACATTAAATTTTCAATTTAATCAAAGTCATGGGTCATTTAATGCAATATGAAGAAAAAATATTGAGAAATGAAATCATGGCAGTTCCTTACGCTGCAGTTTGTCTAAAAGACTCCAATTATATTGACTTTCTGTGGATCTCGACTTGTTTTAAACAAGCTGACCCACCCAATCGAAGGCTTGTGGGGTTGTTTGGTCACTGTTTAAAAGAACCCAACAGTTAATAGAGATGTTCGCCTGTGCTTACAGTGTGTGTGGAGTCCAAAGAAGTGTATGGCCCGCAGGAATAAACTTCCTTTGACATGACCCAAACCTAAACCCCATTAAACTCAATATATTTCTGATGATTTTGGTATCTGTAGTATTGGCTGTAAGTGAATTAAGCTCTGAGCATCGTAACAGCAAATGTTTGACCCCAAGGTTAAGGCATGGGATTCTCATCAGCACTCTTGAAGTGCTTGGGATCAGGAATGGGCTTCACTCTTCTGATTCCCCCCACTTTACACTTTGTTGCCAGGCCTTCTGTGCAAAGGTGCTCAGAAACTTGAAATCCTATTTTGATGCTGTGGTAGGAAATAGGGAAAAGTATAAATTTTCTGTAAGATCTAACTTCTAGTCATGGAAAAAAAAGGAGAATGAAGTTGATGGTTGATATGAGTTTAGACTCTGTTTAACTGGAACACTGATGCATCTGGATTTTAAATGGGAAGGATGTACAAAAGATGACTCTTGCCCCATGTGATGTTCTTTATATTTATAGTCATAAAAAAGAATAAATTATTGTAGAATTGTTTGTGTTGGAAGGGAACATTTGATTCCAATCCCCTGCCACAGGCAGGGAAAACTTCCACTAGACCAGGTTGCTCCCAGCCCCATCCAACCTCACCTTAAACACCTCCGGGGATGGGGCATTCACAGGTTATGCTTTTTGTTTGTTTCCCCCCAACAACAGCACTCAAACCACCTCCCTACAGTGTTTGTTCCATGTCTGCCTGGGGCAAGACACACTTGCACCCTGCACAGAAGTTCTGTGTGGAGGCAGCTGCCTGCAGGAGCTTTTGCTCCAGCTTACTCCGGGCTTTGTTTTCCACTCAAATGGGAAAGTCTTGTATCTGCTTACCTCATCTAAAGCCAAACTCAGAATGCATTTGATTCTGCCTGCTATCAGGGTAACTACTGTGGCTCTGAGGCTGTCACATCAGAAATCACCCATCCACACTGCTGATTCTTTACACTGATGGAGAGTAATACAAACTTCTTTCCCGTATGTTCAACCTAAACATAGGTTTGCTGTCTCTGAGCAATCAATGAAACACAGATGATAGATAACTCTTTTCTGTTTCATTATTTCCCAGGTTTATCTCTCCAAGCCTGGCTGCACACTGTAAATGGCAAACACAGCTACAGTACTAGTCAGCAGTGGAAAGCGATGGTTCTGTCCTCCACCATATAATTTAAAACCTTCTTTCACCCTTGGCAAATCTCTCAATTAAAATCCCAATCACAGCTTTTCTTGGGCTTCTGGATATCATAGGCCCAAGGGAAGAAACATGGTTTTCTACTAAAAAAAAAATCAGGTGATGCTTCATCTCTGCCCAATATATTAGTCATGCAGAAAAAAATGCATTAAAAGAAACTCGTGCTTCTTAGAATGAGGAAATTCAGAGCTTGCAAAGCTGCCCGTCTGAATTTTCAGTTCAACAGGGTAAAGGAACTGGACATGTAAAAATAATTTTCTTGCAAATTGTACCAAGATCACTTTAAACAGCTAAATAATTACAATTACAATGACATTATTTTCAGGCCTTCAAGGAAAAAAATGAGGTTATGTAAGAATGAAGTGCAACAGAAATACTCGTTCTTTCATATTTTTGAACATTTGGATGTGATTTGTCACTGTGTTTACATTTAGAGGCTTTGTGGTTCAAGGCATGCTGGAGGAATTAGGTTTCATTTATATGAAAATTCAGGCAAGATATTAATTTTGTTCTGCAGCCTTTTTTAAGCCCGGGTTTTAACATTCTACATCAACTGCCACACTGAGACAGGGGTTAGGTGAACATCTGCCAGTAGCACCACAAGCAGTATTGGTGAGTTTGAGTAGTGACTGGAATTGGAAGATTTGCCAAAAATTATGAGGTTAAATAACAACAAAAAACCAAAACATAACAAAAAAAGGAGTTGTTTTAATCTGTCCTATTTTCTTAGGCATTCACATTTGCAAACTTCTCCATGCATCAGTAAGAGCTGGAAGAAAAACTTTCTCACGCATTAAAAGAGAGAAGCTGAGTTTCCCATGTTCCAGGAGCTGGGACTGCTGAAAGGACAACAGAATAAATTCTGGGAATTGCAATGTTCTGTAACAGAAATAGTTGGTGAGAGTTGAAATAGCATCACGTTCTTTTGACTGCATAACTTTGATATTTAAATTATCTTGCTGCCTTCCCCTCCTCTGAAAACTGAACCTTATGTAATTGAAAAACAATAATCTAATATCCTAATAGACTTTTATCGTGTCCATTAGCTGGCACCTCCAGTGGAAATAAATGCCTATTATTAGTCCAATCTATCACAAGATCTTACAGTGTTTAGGACATTCCCTTGGGTCATCATTGCACACACCTCCTATAAGAAATCTTAAATTGTGACAAAAAATATCTTTTTCCTGTGGATGCCCCCTCTCTTCTATATCTGTTTGTCTTCCAAAACATAGCAGATTTTTTTTGTGCAGCAGGGAAAATGGTGCTTAATGAATGATAAAAAAACATCATTTGTCCTATTAAAGCCCAGTCTTTGTTTCCTGTTTCTGTGTGGTTTAGACCTTGTTGATACAGAGACAGCATGATAAATACCTTAGGAGCAGGATCCAGCAAACACACAGTGGTAGGATGCTGCCATGATTAAAGGAAGTGTTTAAACTTAGAGATAGATTCTGAGTCCAGCTGCCTTAAAGCAATGCTTACTCACGCTGGATCAGGATTTCCAGAAGCCCTGGATAGCCCTGGCATGTGCACCCTTCTCCTTTCCTCCACTTTCCCCCCGGACAAGGAGCCTCAGATGCCCTTCTGTTTCACCTTCAAGGTCAGCTGGTCAGCAGCAGAAGCCCCTGGCAGCGCCCTCCCTGCCTCAGCTGCAGCCCCCAGCCAGCAACCCGCCAACAACAAAAGGACATTTGCCAAAGAGCTCTGTGCAAGTTATTCCCGCCAGGAAAATCCCCTACAACTCCAGCTGCATCCAATTCCTCACAGTTAGAGCAGAAATTTAACATCCCTCCCACCCTGCTTCCTTTAAGATCTTCCCACCAGGTCCAGCAAAGACATTATGACACCTGGCACTGGGAAAGGTTGGCTGCCTCCTCCCTGCCCAGCAGGACCCTCTTGCCAACCACCCTTCAGAGAATTGCTGCTAATTGCAGCAAACAGCTTCCTGCTCAGACTCCTGCCACTAAACAGACCTCCCTGAGCACTGCAATCCTGTCACCTGGCAGTAAACCCACCTCTCCCTCCTGGCATCACCAGCTGACAAAATGGAATAAGGACACATAAGGCAAGCTGTGCATTTAAAGCAGTTCTTGTAAAAGCAAAATCCTTTCCCTGATAAAGACGTGGTGGGAACAGAATTGTATTGGTGTTGGTATTGGTACTGGTGAGTAGGAGGATATTTACTTTTGAAAACATGATGGCCACTCCAATATCAGGATATTAGGAAGAAATTTTTCACTCTGAGCATGGTAAAACACCGAAACAGGTTTTTCAGAGAAGCTGTGGATGCCCCATCCCAGGGAGTGTTCATGGCCGGGTTGGATGGGGCTCTGAGCAACCCGGGATGGGTGTCTCTGCCCATGGCAGTGGGATTGGAACTGGATGGTCTTTGAGGTCCCTTGCAACCTAAACCCACTCTATGACTCTATGATTTTATAAGCAAAAATTTCTCCAGGCCAAGCAAAACCAACTCCATGCCAAGTCAAGTGATGGGATAACTCTCAGTTGCTGAGAAATATGGAGTGAAAAACACTGGACCAGCAGGTGAAGACAGTGCATTCCCTTATCCTCAGTGTATTACTGAGTGCCTGCTTTGTGGGTTGATCTTGGTGGGTTGAAAAGGAACTCATGTGTTCCCTTTACAGAACGAGAAGTAATTCTTAATGCACTTGCATGTTGTGCAAGAGTGAAGGCAAGTGGCAAACTAGCGGAAGCAAAATCCATTTCGTTATGACTCAGTTGGTGGGAGCAGGCTGGGAGTCAGCCAGAGGTTGAAGATGGATTTGCCTCTTTAATCTGTTCAGCCTCAGTGGCGGGGCTTGATCAGGAGCCGTTCACTTCATGCTCTGCGGTGCCTGCCCTGCTGCAGGCTCTCTCCTCCTCCTCCTCCTGCTCCTAGTACTCCCTGTGCTCTCCCGACCCACCCACCACCATCCCCTGAGCACATTCAGTGGCTCCTAAGGAAAAGTGCAATCTCATTTTCCTTCTCCTGCTGGTTTTGCTGTTTATTTGATGTTTAGCAGTGAGGAGAAGGCCAAGGGGCAAACTCCTTCCTTGCTGCTGGCTGACAACCCTTTAGGGAAGCCCAGTGCAATATCACAGACCAAATCCCACTGACACAACAGACAGGCTCAGAAACCCTGCCTGGGCATCGCTGTTTCCCTTCTCTCTGTGTGCCTTAGGTGCACTCAGGTGTGTTCCTGCACAGCCCTCCAACATTCCCAGAGAAACCCCGGGCACAGCGACTGAATACAACATTGAACTGCTAATAAAGCTGCTTCTGCTCAGCAACCTCCCTGCTCCCTTCCCTTCCCTCTCTGGCTCCAAAGCTCTGACTGCAGAGGGTGAATACAGAAAAATGTAAACAATTCTGTGAGCAATTTTTATATTGTCGTAAGTGCTGAAAGTGCCATCGACTGATCCGATGCCCTCGGAGAGTAACTTTTGTCTTACAAGAATGTCGTTCTTACACTTTCTTTCTTTTCCCACAACATTTATACGACTCGATTTTCTGCAACGGCACCTTAATTCAGCCAATTTAAACATTAACTTCTTGACAGGGTTGAATTATTTGCAGATGAAATAACACATAAATTGCATTAGTTTTTTAGAAGACAGTGCCGATCCCAAATGATACTTTTGTTCTAACAGGAATGTCAATGCTCACTAAAAAGGTGAGTGGCCAGTAATAAAACTTAGCAAAATCTTAGGAGAACGCTGCTACTGGCTTCTTAAATGGTTTTTTCTGGTAAATAAAGTGCATGCCCATCACGATGTCAGATGCCTGATATGCTCTACCCTTAGGAAAGACACAAGGACAGTTAGTGGCTCAGTCTATGTTTCATTATCATGTGTCGAAACAAGCAATTATGGTTTAAAGTAATTCTTTAATGGAATATCAGACATCCAGATACTGTCAGAACAAAAGAGGCAAAAATACAGAGTGGAAATAAAAGCAAATTGAAAAAAAAATTAGAAAGCAATATTTATATACTTTGAGGGAGGGGAAAAAAGGCCAGAAAAATGCAAAGAAAACGGAAGATTTTGTGTCAGATTTGCATGGCTCATATTTGGTAGCTGAGAGCTTATTCTCCATTATCACTCTGTAGTCCAGGGAAAGGCTAGATTTTCACTTCAAGCAATTAAATTTATCCTCTTTTTCTTTTTTTTTTTTTTTTTTGCACTTGCTCTTTGTTTCCTTAACTGCACAATGTCATTAATTGGTATCAACCCAAATTGCTTGTATCAGCTCATTCATCTGCAAAGGCCACCAGCTTTCAATCCAATTCCTCTTCATTCACTGTCCTGGTGCAGTTATCTTTCAAGAATACACATTAATTTGTGCTCAGCTAATGTTTGGTTTTTGAAATATGTTTGGATGTGTGTGCAGTGTCAATATTTGATGAATTTAATCAGGAAATGCAAAGGTGGATTTACTGCCTGAATCATTAGACTTAGGGATTTTATATTCATTAGGCATTTGTACCCACACCACCTTTTAAAAAATACTTGGTCACCACACAGAGGTGATCTAACATTGCTGGCAGGACCATTTTATTTATTTCAACACTTTAGCTAAGTCTGGTGCTTCAACATCAGCTAAATTCCTTGATCCAAAACCATTAGGCCCATGGAATTTATAATCAGCTATCCCTACCCTCTCTAACCTCCTTATCTCCCAAATACATTGTTTGCAGCTAAGGCTTTTTTTATTCTTTAAAACAAGATGCTATAAAAAAAAGGATCCTTTTTTTTTTTTTTTTTCTAATTTGGCTTCCATTAGGGTAAAGCTCAGCCAGGCAAAGATAATGCTCAAACTACTTAAAATCTTGGAAGTGGTTTTGTTTAAATTCTTAGAGCCTCTTATATAGCTCAGCCTGCTTTTTTTGCATTTAGGGTAATTTAAACCTCCTATAGGGTCATGACTGAAACAGGCACATGTGTGCACTACTCATGGCATTTGTTCAAGGTCATTGGAAAAATTCACTTATTCTTTGTTTCCACATCTTTTGTCTCAAGTCCCTTGTCAAACAATAACCCCAGAGTAAAGTGATTAGAAGAACATGAGTAGAAACATGGTGAATACTGCTTAAAATTCTTGAATCCATTAGTGTCTCGCTTTAAAGAGCTGTATCTTGGAGGTACAATAAAAAAGCCTGAGATCAGTTGAAGAATTGTGTCACATAAAAGTCTCTGTGTCTGGTGGAAGGGGTCCCTGCCCACAGCAGAGGGGTTGGAACTAAATGATCTGTAATGTCCCTTCCAATCCAAACCATTCTGTAATTCTGTAATTTTGTGATTCTATGACCTGAAAATCCTTTATGTGTCCAAATAAAAGGAAAAAAAAAGTATAAGATCATAACTTTCAAGTTTGTAACTTCTCTTTTCAAAAAATACAGTTTTGAGCTGAAAATTTCTTGCCAGAACTTGTAGGGAAAGCTGCAGGGAAACTGCCAGAACTTTGCCAGAACTCTAGGGTGACCCTGCTTGAGCAGACAGGTTGGACCAGTGACTCACTGTGTTCCCTTCCAGCCTTACCCACCCTGTGATTCTGTGACACTGTGAAATTGTAGTCAGAATCTAAATTCTCAGGATCCCTTTCAAGCTGTTTTGTTCCTTTAAGAAAGCTTTGGCCTTCAAGTTAAAATCCAGTACAGGGAATTTGAATCTGAATAGAATTTGCTGAAAGATGACAGAAACAACAGGAATCCTGAAACAGTAGGGTTTAATGAGAGGGTTTGCTAGGAGACTCCAAATCCTGCAGATGATTGGTGTGTAGCAGAGGCCATGTTCAGAAAATATGCTTTCATGTAATTTTATCATTTGTTCTGTTTATCCAAACAATGTTGCTAATCTTAGCAGCTCATGTGAGCTCTATGAATTTGTATCTTGCACCTTCAAAATATCAGAAAGCCATCAGATTTGAAGCCAAAGAGCAAATGTAAATACATCAGATGGAAATATTTCAGATGAAAATATTTCTGTCCATAACAATTTCAGGGCACCCCATGCCATGGGCTAAGAGCATTTGCGAGTGAAGGTCAAATCGGGTGTCAGCTAAAGTTCTTACAAGACACCCCCCTGCTTCCAGCTTTCAGTCTGGGATGGCACTGACCTTGTTCCTGTTTTCAAGAACGTATATGCTAGCTGACTGCTGCTATGCAGATGGCTGAAAGAAGGAGGAGGAATAAATGGGAAAAAGAACAGAATACAGAAAAATAGAAATGTGCAGTTATTCTGTTCCTTGCTTTCCTCCTACATACAAAGAACAGCAGGGGAGCAGTAACAAAACATCTTTGTCTTCTTGAAGAAATAACACCAAAACCTGTGCAGCTGTTCCCAAGCTAAAGGCTGGTCCAGTCTCTAAAAAAATCTTAATAAATCAAGGAATTCCTTCTTCAAAGATACATGCACAACACTATTTTATTTCAGTTTTAATTTCTTCTCTGAAGCCCTGGTATCCTGACTTCTTTTGAGGGTGTTTTTCTTGGTGATCCCTTTTATTCTTCCTGCCTACAGAGTGTCTATCACCATGGGGGATCTGAGAGCACCCCTCCAGCTAAGCAGAACTCACCTACGAGACCCTTGGGCATTGGTGGGTCCTGGAGCGTGGCAGCGTTGACCACTGAGGTGGTGCTTGGGCCTTGGCACTATTTAATTTATTAATGCAGGTATAACCACAGAGCCCAGCTTTGACAGCTGCAGTCAGCAGCTCACCCTGGCTGGTGACACCCATGGCCTGTGTGCAAGGCGTGATGCTCCCACACTTAATGGTGTTGTTACCAGTGATCCCCCGTGGCCCTCGTGCACTCAGCCACTCAAACCTCTCTGCCAGCAGCAGGAGCCCTCCTGGACTCCTATGAGCTTGCCAACTCCCACAAGCAGAAAGCTGTTTTATAAACTGCAAATCAGCAGTGGAGATCGCAGTCACAGTTTATCTGCGCTGCCTCAAATGTGTCACTCGCTGGGCTTCAGCAAGGGAACACCTCACACGGCTTAGTGAAAGTCGGCCAAACTTTCCCTGGTGGTGTTTTCCCTGGGCTGGGTGGGCTCCGGGCAAACTGGGCTAGTGGGAGATGTCCCTGCCCATGGCAGGGGAGTTGGAACTCGATGGTCTTTAAGGTCCCTTCCAATCCAAACCATTCCATGATAAACCTGCTTGTTTCATACCAATAAATCCAGGACAAGCTCTTCTTTTCCTCTCTCCCTCACTCTCCTCGGAACTCTTGAAAAATATTTAAACATTATTTAAATGTAAAATAATGCAAGTCCCTCGAGCAGCAATTCCTTGCCTCTTGTGGTATCTCAGAGCCAAACTGCGGCACCTTCCAAGGTGGTGCTTCCACTATGGGGCAAGGTGTCCCTACAGGATGGGACATCTCCATGGCAACAGGCCATGGGTCTGGTCTGCCCCTCAAGAGCCCTCAGCAGAGAAACAAACAAGCCAGAGACCCAGCCAGGCTTTGGAGAGTTTGCTTTTCATTTTTCTTCTGTTAGGGTGACAGGAGCAAAGAACAATTACAGCACTTTCAGTCCAGCTGACAAATTACATGTTAGCTCAATTTAGCCTAAGCACAATTTCCCAATCAAAGTCAAACCAAAACAACCAAACAGGCTTATGTTTTCTAAAATTCATTAATCCTGTTTGTCTTTTTCACCTCTATAGATTACTATTATTATACCATGTCCTCAACCAAAATAAAAGAGCATGAGAGTTTTGGTTTTGTTTTCTGGTTGTATTGGGTTTTCTCCTCTTCAAAGGTGTCTATGTTGCAAGGTTACAAATACTTAATTAGAGAATGGAAATTCCACTGACTGACCAAATGCAATTAAGCTATCCAGCTCATTTGAAAGCTGGATGTGAATTTAAATAAGGCTCAGCTTTGTGGAAGCTGCCTCCCTCTGATGGACATTTTTGGTTTGGATTAAAAGAAAAAGAGCCTAATTTCTTACTAATTTCTTGCTAATTTCTTATTAATTTCTTTCACTCATCTCTGCTATTAACAAAGATATCCAGCCACTGTCATTGACTAATTGCAGGGATGTTGGTTTTTTTTCTAAAGCTAAAGAATGCCAAAAAAAGTCACAGAAAATGAAGGAAGAAGAGAGGTAGGAACTTACACGTGGTTTGCTCAAAATCTGATTCCCCAGGGAGCAGGATCCAGAATAACCATCTGTATGAGTGAGGAGATGCCTCGAGCTAATCATTACATGATACCACATGGAAAAGTGTCTTTGAACTCCCAGATTGTTCCAGTTTTTAGAAGCTCGAGGCAGGAAAACAGTTCCTTGGGATCCCACACCTGGAGCTGTCTGCTGGAGGTGAAAATTGTATCCATAATTTAAAAGAATTGATCTCACAGAAAACTTCAGGTTTTCTCTACAAAGAAATATGCAGCAAAGGCTGTTTTAGTTATAATAATCATGTGTAGGCGATTCCTATTATTCTAGTTATATAGATGAGGTGAAAAACTGCCCTAGATTTAGGTGCCCAAAATTATTTCTGACTTTTATTTCATTAACGTATTATTTTTATGTATTTTTAATGTAGTGACTTTTCTTTTGTTTCCTGTGAAACACTTCAAAGATTTAGAACTCCCCTTTTCCCACCTGGTAGGAAATTCTGTCTCACAGACTTTGAGTTCTTCTACCCTATAATCTGAAGTTATGGGCCTTCTGAAACCTATTTGATGAGAGAAATGAGGACAGAGCTAGCTTGAATCTAAGTTTTCCACTTCTGGAGGAAGACCTTATTTAATTTTCAGGTAGAAGTTAGAGGAGGTAGAATTTAAAAAACATGTAAAGGATCACCACTTGACTTTTGTGACCAGCTTAACAATAAAGCTGTGAGTAGGCTTGCTCATTTTGATGTTTTGTTGACCAGCAGCCAGCAATGTCAAATCCTTTACGCTCACTGAGCTTAACCAAACCGGGTGTCTGAGGGCAGGAACTGGATCCATTTTGCTCTTAGAAACATAACCCAGAGAACCTGCCTGGCAAACAGGATGATTTCTTCTAAGTCCAAGTGTCTCACTTGGCGAAGGGAGGTTTTTTTAGTTGTAAATTTTCATAGAATCACAGAATGGTTTGGGTTGGAAAGGACTTTAAAGACCATCTTGTTCCAAACCCCCTGCCACGGGCAAGGGATACCTTCCACTAGACCAGGCTGCTCAAAGAAATCCCGATCCAGCCTGGCCTTGAACACTTCCAGGGATGGAATTTTGAACTGAAGTACCTGCCTCCATCTAGATGCTATTAAATTATACCTGCGTCTTCCTAAACTCCTTGATTGACAGTAAATTTTATTTTAAAATATCCTAAGATACTGGAGAGCACCTAGGTGCCCATCTGTGCCTCACCTTTTCCTCCTGTCAGCCCAATTCCTCACAGACAACACTCGCAGACAGTGGAAGCACTAACTAAATCACTGGGACTGCCACGGTTTTCCCAGATCTCAGAGAAGATAAATGATACTGGGTAGTTCTTGTAGCACATAATGCTTTTCATCCCCAAAGCATGCAGCTAATATTCATTCAAAACCAGAGAGATTTATGCAATAAAATTCTGCTTATAGACACTTTCCAAATCACAATAGAAAGGATTGTTAGACAAAAGCCAATGAGGCATTGGCTCAGCCATTACACGCCTTTTAGATGTTTCCTAAATACATAACTGCTGGATTGTTGAGGAAATTAGAGTTCCAGTAGTCAAGAGATCATATATTTTAGGGCATAGTTAATTTTGCACTTGCCCTTGGAGTTATTAATTTTAGATGTGCAATATCCTTTCAGTGCCTATGCACCTATATTTAAAACCAGACACTTTCAATGTGTCTGCAATGTCTCTGACATCCTTTAGACATCCATTTTAGGATGAAATGAACCCATCCATAAAGGCCAGACTTCTCTTCACTGAGGGACAGAGGTGGGCTAGTCAAAGATAGGCATTGGAGACAACCAGTTTTGGTCAGATAAATGCTCTAAAGTACAACTTTAAATGCTAAAGTACAACTGCTTAAGCCTAGTACTGTGCTGTAAGTAATCGTGAACACTTTGTCCATAACAAAGACATATTTTTCTTTTCTTTTTTTTTTTGGTAGGTTGGTTTTTTTCATCTTTAATATTTCGTAGGATTTTTTTTATGCTACAGTTAAGAGATCTAGAAGACTTTGCCTATATTAGTAAATAAATTGGGACTGGGAGACATGGAGTCTTGTACTGCCTATGAGTGCTCATGCTGCTTAGTGCAATGTCCATGCCAAGCATGGCCCATGGCACACAAAACTCTCCCAGACGTTGTACAGGCCTGGAGCAGGGAATAGCATCAGCCAGGGACTTTTCCCAGTAAGCAATTTGGACTGGGCATGTGGAGATGTGGAGATGGGAGGTGATTCACCCTTCTTTTGACCTCAGTGCTAGAAAAAGATCCTTGGCTAATTTTATTAGATAGTATAAATGTGGGTATTTCATCCCAAAATGTTGGAAAGCATTGCTGAATTACTTCAGAAGAAAAAAGCCCAAATGGCTTTGACGTAATATGGGAACTTGGCATTTGCTCAAGGTAAGGTATGGGAGTAGTGACACAGGATTGTGATGCCTCACAAGGCCACAGCCTTCTTTCTCTCTTGGATAAAGCTCTTTCTTTTCCTCTCTCTTGCACAATGCGGTGAAAGACACGGAACTGGCTTGTATGCTTTGAGAGAATCATCTGTCAAATATTCCAGAGGTGAAAATATTGATTTTACTTTTGAGGCGTGATGAAATTAGAAGGTTGGAGGTGGGCTGAATGGTTTGATGCAACGTCAGTCACAATTCCTTCACTTGACACCCTTGTGACAGAGAAAACGCAAAAGGAATGTTCACTTTTATTAGCAAATATAGATTGAAAAGTCTCTATGAATAAATATGAATTGCTATGGGCTCTTTACTGATTTAGTATCTTCCATGTTTTTGAGCTCATTACCTCACAAATTTATGAGAAATGAGAAAGCTGTAAGATTTAGATTTTAAGCTTTCTCTTCACACATTGTTTTTGACAGCTCCGATGACCTGATTTCCTGCCACCTCCCTGTGATTTCGATTCAAACCTGACTGAGCACTTAGTAAAAAAAAATTCACTTGGATGAGTCTGCAAGTAACTTTGCATACTTCTGTATGTTTTTCCATATATGCATGATTCCACCAATTTCAGTGAGTTCTCACACAGCTTTGAAAACTTAGGCGCAAATTAGGACCAGAGCTCAGCTCATGAAGTGCTCCAAATGACTTTTGAAAGTCCGTGATGCCGTGATGCAGTTTCATAGGGGAAGATGAAAAACTCAGGAAGCCTGATGGATACCTAGACCAGTACCACACACTGTGGCTTGATTTAACACAGCACCCAAACTTGTCTTTTTAAAGACAGCTCAGTTAACAACAGCCTGCTCTGTGTTGTTAGGGAAAGAGCAGTATCCTGTAGCATCAGCAAGATTCAAAGAGCATGAGAAACAAGCAAAGGGACTTTGCTTGAATTGTTAATGAATTATGGAAATTATGATGTTACAGAAGGAGAAGAGATAAAATGGATCATTCTCACAACCAAAGAGAGGAGAAAAAGCTGAAGACTGTGCATTTATCAGAAGAGTTGATTCTGCTGCTGAGAACATTTTGCCAATGAAAAAATTAAATACCATGAATTATGGAGATTGTTTAATGTATGTGACTGCTCTGAATAGAAGAAGGTACAAAGGCATGTCAAAAGAGTGGGAAAATTAGTAGCTGAATTTGGCAGCTAGCGAGGAAAGAAGGCCATGTGCTAGTCATCATGACAGCATAAACCAGTAAACAATCGGGGAGGGCTGAGACGTGGTTTGATGCAGTAAGAGAAGACTGGATGTGTGTGGCAAAAAAGCCTCTCAGAAGAAAGAAGAGAGAAATCATGCTATGAAGAGGCTGAGAGCTGTGGGAGCAGTCTATCAGAAAGCTGCAAGTCTACAAAAAAATGGGGCTAGAACAGAGCTCATTGGGGATGGCTGGAATTAAAAGATTTGAAGGATTTCAGGTTTTGTTCTTACAATGGTTTTGATGCAAGAACACTACCTTGTTTTATATTTTCCATAAAAAATTAGTTATAGCACAAATTCTAATACCACCAGATGTTTGCCTCCGAGTTAACTCTTCTCTCTGAGAAAGGATGTTATGCTTCCTCACAGAAGTAATAATGTAACTGATTTAAATCCTTCTCTCCTTTGTAGGTAGAGTTTTGTTTAGGCTTCATCCCCATGAGCTACCACCATGTTCCTTCTTGCCCAGGCTATATCCCAAAGGAATTGTAAGCCAGCCATGTAGCTGCGCTTGGGAAGAGGAACATGAAGCTACTGACCCATTATTCCCACGGGGCACCATAAAAGTAAAATCATTGCGTTTCAGGGCATTTGCGTTTTCAACTTTGCAGATTTATCTTTAAAAGAAATCTCTTACAGGAAAAATATCTTTCATCAGCAATCCAGCCTCGGTGAAAAAAAGTTCAGTGTAAATTCCACAGATATCTCTGGAAAAGAGATCTGGCAAGGTAAGAAATATCAAGACCTCGTTGGTTTGAAGTGGGAGGATGGTGGAGTCACTAGCAGTGGCCGGGTTCTGTGGTTGATCGATGAGATGGAAGATGATGGAACCAGTGGCAGTGGGTAAACAGGGCTGGGGAGAAAGAGAATGAAGAGGAGGAGAAGGGGAAAAACTCAGCATTTCATGTAGTGGAACTGGGTTCGGAAGAGAGGGTACGGGGTGAAGAGCTGTGAGCAAACCATTGTAACTTGAACATGGTGCAAAGTGCAAAAGTTTTTTGTTTCCTTCTCTTCCCTTTCAGAAGCCAGATGATCCCACATCTCCAAGGAAAATCAGAGTTAAAAGGAAAACACTGGGAAAAAATGAACAAAGCGGGGAAAAAACCCCCATATATTCCACTCATGGATAAACAAAGCTATATCCTCCCGTATCCACAGATCAATTAGTGTAGGTATTTTAATTCGATTTGATGTTTTGGTCATAACTTCTCAGTGTGGCATGAAAGTGATTAAAATAAGGGGGTCTGCAGAGGCATCAAATTCCATTTTGTCAGCTGTATTGTGAGGCTTAAGGCTGGTTACATCTATGGACCAAGCACAGAAGTTTGCTAGACATTTATTTCTTATCTGTATTAAAAAAATGTGCCTTTTTCTTACCCTCACAGAAAAAGGTCTTTGTGTTTAAGTCTGTCAGTGGGATTCCTTTGAACCCAAACCCTAATTTTGTCAACCATTTTTATTCATAATTGTAGCTATGGGGCCTGATCCTATTTTCACACTAGAAAATGCAGTCGATTTCAATCCAGCCAGTCGTGGTCAGACTTCTGTAAATGAGATTAGAATTGAGCCTATGTCAAACAGAGTAGAGCCAGAAAAAGATTTATTTCTCTCATTGAACTCTTCGGGTGAGAATTTGTTCAATTAAAATATATTATCTATTATACTTTGGACAGCATGGCAAAACTAAACTAACACTCAAAATTGGATGCTTGGAAGGGACAAGTTTCTGTTTTTCTTCTTCAACATAAGATCATTTGAGAGCTTTTGTTGATCTGGGAACGTTTTTAAGAGCCAAAGACACAATTTTGCAAATATCAGGAAGACCAGCCGTAACACCTTTGGCAAAAGGCCTGGGCTGTGTTCCAAAGAAATGAGGGGGTGTTGTTCTGCAGGGTGCTCTGAGCTTGAAGCTTCACATCCTTTTGTAGTCATTGATGCATTGGCTAGAGTATTTATTTCATTCTCATCATGCCTTCAGGAGATCTGTGTTTGTGCGGTGAGCAGGGGCTGGTGTTTACTTCAGGTTTCGGCAACTGATCTGCCAAATCTTGGCCTGATCCCCATTGAACAGTAATTAAACAATCCCCTTTCTCTATCACTAATGAACCAAGAGATGTAGTCAAAGCAGCCTCACCCACAGGAGTGCATCTTCCCATCTTCCCAAAAGCCTAAAACTTACCACAACAACTCTTGCAAACTTCCAGTGCCACCCCCAAAATGTTCTTGGGTGAAACAATTTGGGACACGGTTTTCAATAACTGCATCTGTGTCTGCCAGCAATTTCCACAGAGGATTCCCTGGAGCCATGCTCCCATTGCCAGGCCAGGCTGTTTATGAATTTTCTTGTTTGACCTTGAAGATTTCCATTCTGTCTCTGAGGAAGGTGGCTGTTGTGCATCCACAATTTACGCTGGATAGTCATGCCTGGACAACCACAGTAAATGTCTCAAGTATTAAACATCGATAGGTACCTAAATGCCCAGTGAAATCCAGGAGACGTGATTAGTTTCAAGGTATTCTAGACATCCAAATATCTTTCAGCGTTTGAGAGCGAGCTTTTCTCATTCTTCATTTAATCTATGTTGACCTTTATTACTTTCCCTTGGCTTTTCCTCTCTTCCTTTCATTTCTTGAGGTCTCTGTGATGCTCCAAATATTTGATCCTGCCTCTCAAAAGACAGAAAAATCCTGATCCTATGGTGCTCCTCTGTCTTTTGCAGGTCCCTCGTGCTTCCACCGAAGTCTTAAAATAAAACTCCTTTTCATTACACTTTGGCATTCATTTTTGGATATGATATTAGGATAGTGGCAGTATTTACCAAAAGTATAAAAAGAACATGAAAAGCTGATGTGATGAAGGAAGGAAATAAACAGGAACACAATGCTCCTTAAACTAAACCCTTTTAAACTTAGATATTGCATTCTAAAGGTGCCAGCAGGGCAGATAAAAAGGAGTCACATCAAGAAATGTGAACCACAACCCTGTTCAAAGGACTGCTCTGTAATTAGGTTTTTTCCCTCTTGGCAGACTCACTGAATAACTGTTGAAAGAAGCATTGATGGCACTGGAAGCAGGGGTCCAGAGCCCCTGCCACCACAGCACCATGGTCATCCTGAGACCCTACTGCAGGGTCCCCAGGTCACATCAGTGCAGTGATACCCACCTGAAAGGCAGATTTTAGTGGGAAATCTGTCATTCTTTTGTGGCTCTAAGAATAGTTAAAGAGGTCACTGAACCTCAAGCTCTCCGCTACCTATTCTAGCTGAGAAATGATAAGTGATCATTAAAGCAGTCCTAAATCCATGCCAGTGCAAAGTGAAACAGGTTTTACAAAGAAAACCTCTCAGTCTTTTCAGTCCATGTCTCACTCAAGTCAATTAAGAGCCATTTTTCAGCACAGGGTAGGAAACAGCTCTTGAGGCTGAAGGGGCTGAGTGATGACAGTCACCTCATTTACTGCTCACACAGAGCCATCTGAGAGACGTACCTCAGGAATTGACAATTACTGCTGTCAGCTACCCCTTACAGGGCACTTTCATGACAGTCAGCCTTTGCATAGGCAAATATTAATTATTTATATCTGCTGTGGCTTCAAGAAGATTGGTGCAGCTTTTTAGGCTGTGCATAGCGACGTCCAGATATGAGCCAGAAATGAAGGAAGTCAGGAAATGCTGTTGGTTAGAAACATAAATGGGCATTACCTGTGTTTAAATGGGATATATCACAGTATTAGTAGGAATTCATTATTAGTCATATGACATTTTTTAATCAGGATTTACAGGGATAATTAGTTTTAGACAGTTTACATGCACAATTCCATGTTTACCCGAGCAGGTGGTTAATGCATAGGGAAGAAATCTTAGCTAGTTTATCTATGTTCAGAGACTGATTTGTGAAGCTTTCAGGATATCTGGGAATAGGAACCTCAGCCTAATCACAAGTTCAGTACCAGAGAATGGCAACTCAGCATGGAAACCTTCTCTTATTAGTGCATCACCTAGTATGCAATCATCTGACTCTCTGTACAAGTTTCAGGTGTGTTTTGTATTAAATTATTTTAATCTGTATGAAGTAACTGCAGACATCAGTTATCTAAACAGTGTAAACAAATGTATCTCAGTCAAGCTGAATTTCTGATCAGTGTGGGAAAGGACCCAACACTTTACTTACTTTTTAAGATTCTTATTTCTCACATGTTCTCATGCTCTTCATTTCCCAATAAGTAGCAGCTCTTCCTTGACATTTTACCAAGCAGTTTTCATATTGCTGTATTTGATGTTATGCAGCTGAAATATTGAAGTATACTAAATGAAAATGGTTAAATGATAGGCTTGATACACTGAAGATGCATCACAAAATTTACGTGTAGCATGTAGTTAAGAGCATTTCAAAACCAGAGAGCTAAAGCACAAAACTAGTCTGGTCTTCTCTGTCAGAGAGAAAGGGTTTCAAAAGTACTTTATGTGGAAGCCCGCCTTGAGGCTGGTTGATGGGAGACCACGTGGTCCTCCCTGGGCTGAGTATGCATCATGCTTTCATTGCTCAGGAGATGAACAATGTAGAGCTCTATTAATCATAATAAGAATTGCAATAAATCATAACGAGGATTCTGTCCCAGCCAAGGAATGAAGCAAACTCTGAATCTGGGGCTGAATGCAGAGACGAGTTAATTCATCAGTGAATTGTCAACAAAGAATGTGCCTTAATTACTGGTAGACCACCATGTTGGAGCCCTGAAACGTGTCTAAGTACTCATACAGAGAGCAAACCAGGTATCAGCACGGAGTGATGTGCTAATCTCCCATCCTGAAGTGATGCTGGATACAAACAGCAATTCTGCCTAAATTTGCAGGCACCTCAGAGCTATCAAGCCCTCCTTGATGTATTTGGCCCAGACGTAGCATAGGAGGGAACAGAAAAGCACTTCTCTGCCTGCCATACTGGAAGCTTTGGGATCTCAGGATACCAAGGAAGGGGTATTTTTTAATTTGTCTTTGTGCATGAAGGGGAGAACACGGGGTTTCTTGCACTCAGACAAGGTAATCTGTGTAATCTTGTGGTCAGGCCTCTTGTGGGATATTAAGACAAATATAGCTGACAGTTGATGATTTTAATACGTGCCAGATTCCCTTTATAATAATGGAGAAAGGATTAGATGCTTCTAAGCTAAAATGCATTTTATCCTAAGACAGACATTACATGATTAATTTCTTTAAAGTCCAGAGGAGGCCCCAAAGATGATCAGGGGACTGGAGCATCTCTCCTACAAAGACAGGCTGAGAGTTGGGTGTGAAGAGAAGACTCTGGGGACACCTCACTGCAGCCTTCCAGTTCTTAAAGCGAGCATATGAAAAAGAGTGAGAGAAACTTTCTACACAGGTAGATAGTGATAGAACAAGGGGAAAGGGCATTAAACTGAAAGTGAAACGATTTATTTTAGATATTAGAAAGAAATTATTTGCTCAGAGTGTGCTGAGGCCCTGCACAGGTTCCCCAGAGAAGCCATGGATGCCTCATCCCGGGAAGTGTTCCAGGCCCGGTTGGATGGGGCTCTGAGCAACCTGGTCTAGCGGAAGGTGTCCCTGCCCATGGCAGGGGGTTGGAACAAGATGATCTTTAAGAACTCTTCTAACTCAAACCATTCCATGAGTCTATGAGACAGTTTTTCTTCAAGTGAGAGTCTCCTTGATCTGTGATGCTGAATAAAGTTTTGCGACTTATCCAAAGATGAAAAATCCATGAATTTGAGCATGTTAAGTGCCTGACCTGTCACAGACACCAGCTTGTACTAGTTTCTGATCACATTTAAGAATGTTTACTTAAGAAAAAGGAAGAAGTAATCAGTCAAAAACATTTTGTACTTTCTTGCCAAGATCTTCACCTCCAACTAAGTGCCATCCTCAGCAGTGTATTGTCAATGTCTTTTATTTCTTTGTCTAATTCCCATGCCAGAAACTTCTCTATCACTTCAGATTTTCATCTTCAAACATATTCAAGCAATCTGTCTTTTCCTATCAATTTCTGCCATGATTATTCCCCTCTTTTGGATATTAAAGCCTGGAAGCTCATGCAAAGCAATTACTGCTCTCTTTCTAACTTGGCAGCTTTTTTGGTAGTTCAAAGTGTTTTCCTTTCAAACTTGTTTCCTCCCAAACTTTTTCCTCCTTACTGTACTTCTTATTTTATTGGTGCCTGTGAGCTTTTCCTTTCTAAGGTGACCTGCAAAGGACTTTTTTTTTTTAATTGGACTTATACTTTGTCTCTTTCTGGAGTACAAAGATATTCTTTCTTTTTGTTTGTTTATTCATAGCAATTATTTTTTCTTGGCTATTTCAGGAATGTCAGTGCTGGCCTTTTCTGATTTTTCTGGATGCTACTTTGAATCTTCCCAAGGACAGTTATTATTAGCTCTTACATTGCAGCTGACTGGATATGGGTGTTGAAAGTTTAATCTGTTATCTCCATAAAATACAATTACTTGTACCCACCAACCTTGAAACAAGCCCATATTTATATAAAAAACCCTAACTGTTTCTCAGTGAAAGCAAAATTTACTAGCTACCTCATCCCTTCCTGAAATGTTCTCCAAAACTGCTTGCTTCATTAGATAGATATCATCTTCCCTTAATCTCAGCTAGGCTTTCACGTCTATGTACACGCGCCTAATATTAATAAAGTAAAATCTTACAACCTCTCACTCCCTATCCCAGGAAGAAACACATTGTACCTAATTTCCTTCCAGACTTCCCAAGGAAGATTTCACTGACACTGTGGAGTTGTCTAGTTTTTAATTTCTTATCCCAATATTAGTGCTTGAAACTGGTTCAGGTGAATCAAACCTTAAATGCCTTTTTTTCTCTTCTCTGAGTGTAAAGACCAGTAACTCTTACAACAATACAAATTGCATCCCAAATACAAATAAAAATTGTTAGGCTCCATGTCTTGTTTCCATCCCCTATTTTCCCTTCCCCAGCGTGTCCCTGCCATCCTTCCTGAGCAAGGCCATGTGGTTTGCACCAGATCACACCCCATCCAAAGCACATCACAGGTATTGGCCTCTGTGCTCTCAGGAGCAGTAGATGACTTCTGCATGACCTTGAAAACTTCGCGCACAGTTTGAGCCTGGACCTCCAGGGACCACATGCAATCTGCCACACTGGAACTCTACAAAACACGTGGCAGAGCAGCGACTTCTGTCAGCCCTAAGGCGATGCAGCCTGAGCTGGAATGTGCCCGTGCCACCACAACAAAGCACCACCTAAGAGAAAAGCTCCTCCTGTCTCTGTCGCTTACATTTTCCACAGCTGATTTTAAAACACTTTTTTGTTGATTATCAGGGCCTTTATGTTTATTACTTCTTCTCACTCCTCAGGTTTATTTTTTGCCCCAATGGAGTCTCTCTCTTTCTTTTTGCAGTTTGTTTTATTACACTGTGTCGACCAAGATCTCCTCTCTTAACAGCAAAACCTTTTTCCTCTGATCTTCCTTGTAGACTTTAGTAATTTCTCTTCCTTGCTGATGCACAGCCAGGAGAGTATTAGATATAAGTCCTTCACAGGGCCTTTCTGCAGGGCCATTAATAAGAAATCCCTCTAAATGGATACTAATACTAAACAGGTAGGAAACTGGACATCAGGAATTCATAGGACTCCTTCACTCCGTGAAATGTCTCTCCTCAAATTTTGCTATTATGGCTTTCATCATAAAACCATTTGGGTTGAAAAAGCCCCATAAGATCATTGAGTCCAACCACTGAGTCTAACCGTTGCCATTTGCTGGAATAAACAGCAATCCTGTGTTAAAATTGAAGGGATCTGTGGTTTGAACACCAATGAAGAGAAGTAGCTGTTGAATTGTGTCCTCTCCTGCTGTGGCCAACAAGCTCAATGACAGAGATAAATGTATGTTGGCAGCGTTACCGGATCCATATTTTAAGCAAAAATTGAAGCCTTGCTTCTACGAAATGCTGACATGACTATCTAGAAAGATGAACCATTAAGTACAGGATCCATCCTCCCTCCCTTATCTGCTGTGCTGAGTGCTCTGCAAGTTGGTATTTCACATATCAGTGGAAAGAGCCATCTGATGAAGCTAAGAAGGTCTTCTGAGTGGAAAAAATACCCTAAAATGAATCTCAGCCCTGTGTCCGTGTTTTAGGCTTTCTATTGCATCTCCTATACCACCAGGCACGTACGTACTGAGAGATGAGCTGATCCCCTCATGCACCAAGCCCCTAAATGGAAACTGTTAGATGGACTTGGTTCAGCTCAAGCTGAACCGCACCTTCGTTCTTGGTCAGCTGAATCAATCCCACCTCATGTTCGTGTCTTCGCAAGGGGAGGCTGTGGGCTGACCTGAAGGTGTGGAAGCGGGACAGGAGGTGAAAGCTTCTGTGCTGGCCCCTTGGAGGACGTAGACACAGTCCTTGAGAGCAAAACATTGCCACTTATTTTTTCTTGATTACTTGGTCCTAACTGAAAGGAACGCGTAATTTGTTTCTACATAGCTCAGCAAATTCTATTTGTGAACAAGACTTGGTTACTTTAACCCTGCCCATTCCAAGAACAGGTTGATTAGATATTACTCATTTTGTACAACAATTCATTTCTGTTTTACCTTAGAGATCCATCCATCCATCTGGAGCAATTTCCATATTTGTTCCACATTTCCAGAAAATCCTGTCTTACTTGAAGTGGTTGACTGTTAAGTGATGACCCCTTGTAGATGTCAGCATCTTCAGCCAGACTTCTGAGTGATCAACTATTCTGAAAATTAGGCACATATTGTCTGATGGAGAAATTCCTGCTTCCTGTGCATGAAATGCGATATCAGGACAGTCCTTGAGGCCGTGTTTCCTATGTTTTTATCCCTATAGCCACCATTTTCCTGGAGGAGTTGGCCACATTTCATATGTGCTAGCTGTTCAATTGCTTATACAAATGGTAATGATGATATTAAATTATTTGAAAATGGTAAATTTATTTCACTGTTTAATACCACATTTAAGAAAGCCCAGAAAAAAAAAGTCTGGGGATTAATCTAAAAAAGTATCTTGATTAAACATTTGTGTTGAATTAGAGTGGATCGGAGCTGTAGGGCTGATACAGCCACGATTTTCCAATATTTCCCAAAGCCAGTGTCCTTTTGTGCTGCCTGCTGGGTGATTCTTCAGAATTATGCATTACCTTCAGCTCTATTTAATTCGTTCCCATACGAGGGGCGTCTGACAACGACAAAAATGTGTGCTCTTAAAAGCGTAGCCACTATAGTATCTTCTTTTATTGTCTGGTGGTTACACTGTGTTCTATTACATTACATGAAAAATAGAGTGTCTCTTCTCTGATTAGATAGAGAGGAAAGATGGGCACTGTATTTTGTCAGAATTTACAGCAGGTGATAGGGGTAAATGAATAAAATATTCTAAGTTAGTGTTTACCTTGTTTCTTCCTTTGCTGACTATTGAGATCTCTTTATATTCTTTCCTTTTGTATAACAACCTTAGCCAGAAGCACATTTTTCTTTTTTTCCTGATCTTCATCATTTTTTCAGTGGATGCTGGAACTTAACGACGGTGATTCCAGGTCTTGCAGCAGATGGCAGTTTTCTGAGCGGGCTGGCAGGAGGATTCTTCTTGAACTCCCTGAAAAGGGGCATTTAAATAAAAGGGTGCAACTGATGGCTGGTATCGACCCCTAAAATCCTCAAAAATCAACACTGACTAAGAACTGTTTTCTCTTTTGCTCTGTTCATGTGTGTGGAAGTGAATAAGTTCTGTGATGGATAAATCTAAATAAAAAAACAGCATTGCTCATTTTTCTCCCCAGAATTTTAGCCTTTAGTGCATGTTTCTCAGGAGGGTGGGGAGGTCTTTCACATGAAAGCTTTCACATAGGAAAACCAGCCTATGAATGAAGAATTCCCATCTATTATTTAGTATCTATTACTAGCTCTACAAAAAACTTTCCCAGTGGAAGAATATCATGGTCTACATCTCTAAAGGAGGCTGGTAGTTTTGTGGGGCCTAATTTTCAAAGTAATTAAGTTTCAAAAAAAGAAGGAAAATCCCCTTAGAGCCATTCTTGACAATTCACAGTCAAGTCATGTGTCTTCCTTTCCTCGTGATAGATTTTTCTTTTCTAAGCTTGAAAAAGAGAGACAACTTTGGAAGTTTGTGATATTTAGGAGAGAAGGGATTCCATTCATGCAAAGCAAAGAAAAATGAAACACTCCTCTATAAATGAACCATAATCCATCTCCCGTGCCCAATTAAGATGTTGACACATCTCTCGCCTGACTTATGTCTCCGTTCAAACCTGACATTGCTAAAACAACATTCCTAATCTCCACCCCTTCCCTGAACTTGCATTCTTCTCTCCAATTCAGTCATTCTGAAAAATAACACTGTCATACTCATCAATCAAGCTTATCATTTGGACAGGATATTTACGTGGATGAATTTCTCTCCATCACATCATGCTGTTTCTAAACCTCACAGACACTTCCTGACAAAAAGCTGCAAATATTCTAATCCGTGTAACGAGTTAAATTGCATCCAGGTTCTTAGCACCTGATGTCTCAAGCCTCAATAAACATAGTTGCTCCCATTTCCTTTTCTCATCTCTTTTGCAATGTCTATAAAAACTCGATAGCATTCAGATTAGGTGGGTGTTGCAAACTACTCCCTGTAACATCATCAGTTTCTTTACAACTGCCTTTTTTGCTTATCTATTAGAAATTACCTGCTTAAAGACTTTTGAAGGAGTCACTTTTTCTTTTATGTATGTACCATAGCTGTAGAGACTACAGTAAGATTAAAGAAAAATATGACTGTTACCTTTAAATGCAATTATTCCAACCATTTCTAAAAGTGAACGGCTTTTAAAAAAATGCATTGAAACAGCTAGCTCAATTCTAGCCAAATATCTGAGTAATCTTGTGAGAGTCATCCCCATCTTTATTGAAAATAATGACCTAAAATAAAGGTAAATCTAAAAACATTTGGAGCTATCCTTCTCTATAAGACTCCAAGGCACACATTTAAATGGGATCGGTGTTTACCTCTCATCTTTACTGAATTGATAATTTACTTTATTCTAGCTTGGTTACTCTATAAAATGAAGCTAATGCCTCCTAATAATGGTTGGCACAGAATACTGTGCTACTTGGACATGTTTACATGAATTTTACATAAATGAATAAGTAAAGTAATGGTGTCTGTCAGGGCAATATTTATCATTACTTGCTGAATTGCAAGTGCATAGTTTAAAGGCCATGGCTTGCTAGCAATGAGGATCTGCACGGGTTGCTCCAGCAAACGTAATTTTTTCTGGGATTTTAGCTTCAGCTGCAACCTAGTGGCCAGCTGTATTAGCTGTGATTCAGCTGTCAGAAAAATAGAGCTGTGTCAGTGTAAAACACCTGCAGACTCGCTGCTCTTCAGGGCTGTGTTATTGTAATCCTGTGCCAGCCCCATTCAGACAGGTACAACTGACTGCGGACCTTTGGAGACCTCCAGGAGGGAGGCGCAGGAGGGCACAGGTGTCCCATAGGATCCCTGTCACCTCTGCCAGAGCCAGGTGGACGTTTCAGAAGTTCTGGTGCATCTCTAAAGGATTAAAGTCTGATTGTGAGTTGTAGTTGTTGTCTCGGGGCGATTTTCTGGGTCATATGTAAACCTTCCTGCAGACACCTGCAATAACTGTGAATTGAGACTGAATTGCCATTCTAGATGTCTGTGTTAGCACACACTGACTGACAGACAGACAGTGGGGAGAGGGATATCCTCTGAAAGTCAATCAGCTCAGCTTAAGACAAAGAGAATGAAATGATCTCTGAATATGCCTTGAAGATGATTTCATCCATTTGGCCAGGCTAAAGAAATGTCATAACAGTTAGACTTATAAAGTTTGTGGAAATGATTCCCGTCCCAAAACGAAAAAGAAGGAAATAGCAAGGAAATGGAACTCATGATTTCTACATAATATAAGTCTGTCTGCTGATACAGAAAATGGATTGGAGGGGGTGGTTCATCAGCACTGAAAGCACATGACCCTGTCAGACGAGCTGCAGAAATAGCTCCTAAGAGTTGGTACAGACCAATCTCAATAGTCTGAGATTGTGTTTTAGAAACATCCCTGCATCTGCCAAACCCAAACATAATATGCCTGTATTTAGTTCTTATTGTTGAATTTACCATGTACTTGCAGAGTGCCTCAGAACTGGGACTGAGGTTGAAAAGGAATCAGAATCACCTCATAACCCAGTCCTGACAGACTGAAAAGGTGAAAAATCAACCTTAAGGAGTTTATTTTTGAATTTACATGTGCAGAATTTGAGGATGAGAAAAATACCAGGATGAGCCCAGCAAGAGGTGACAGGAATCCGCAGCTGAACCAAACCCAAGCTCCAGGAAGGCAGTTAAACTCACTCCAGAGGAAAATGTTCTTACTAAGGATAGCCAACTATCCACAGTTTTTTTCTTTATTTGCAGTTTGCCTGTTCGCTGCTTTGTAACCGGAGTAAGAGAGGTGGCACATCCCCCAGATCCCAGAGTGCTTTCAGGACATGCTTCATAGGAATAAAGATAGATTCATGGGGCTAAGGCTTCCTTTGACATATTTCCAAAGTGCTCAGACTGGCATGGTGAAGGTTTCCAGCCTTATGAGGGGAAGAAGGTGCTTTTATTGCGTTACCTTGCACATTCCCAACATCCTGTGCAACGCCCCTACATCTGCATTCAGTCTTTTTGCTCAGGTTTAAATTGGCTTAATTAGTAGCATTGATCGAAGTGAGAATCATGGGAGTGGGGGGAACTTATGTAATAATTTTTTAATACTTTTTGCTCATTTAATTCTGAGTTGTCAAACTGGAATGATTGTCGTGGGTTGTCATGGAGTGGATATTGTATTGGAGCTTGGCCCAAGTTCTACCCTACCCCAAGCTACTTCTGATACTAACTCAGGTACGTAGGAAAACAGAAGTGGTGTTTTAAAACAGTCCGATCTGAGCAGCTTGTTGTGATGGATGCATGAGAGCAATTCCTTACGGCTACCAGAACTGGAGCCGCTCTGGATGCAAGTCAGTGACACACTGGATGCTGAGCTGTTCTCAGCTGGCCACTGAGAGGATGTTTGCATCCATTCCAAGCTTATCCCAGCCCTATGGTTTGGACTTGGTGAGGCTTTAGCAGATGATTCCCTCATATCAATAGATTTCACAGTGTCACTTCTTACCTATGAACAAAATCATCATGACTATAAGTTTTTTTGAGTTATAGGTTTCCAGCTTCAGTTCACACATGCAATGTGCCTGGGTAGGATCTAGGTTGGTCACAATTCTCAGAGAGAAGAAGAGATGCTAAAAAGGACTGACCCATTAACAGACTCTCCGTAATTTCCCTTGCATTCAAAGTGATCTGTTCTGAGTTATTTTAACTGAGAGATCACATTCAGCATGCAGAGGTGAGATTTCATTACACAGTTTATCACACCCCTGAGTTTAAATCAGGAGTAACACTCCCTAGTGCTTATCATGGCCACTGTGCTGCATATAAAACCTACAAAGCTCCTCCTCCTTGAAGTGAAGAGGAGCCACACAAATATCAGCAATCAAGGTGGCAGGGCCTCCTGTGCCTTGGTGCCCAGATTATATATATGATTATATCTGTAATGTAGTTATAATTATATAAATATAACAGTACCTATCAATTCAATGCACTATAATATATAATTATAGCTATAATATAGCTGTATTACACGTATGATATTATCTATGCAAGAAAGAGCACAAGCTATGAACATATAAATAAAAATCTTACCTTATGCTCTTTCATGCATAGGTAAGTACTAAATCTGGCCTAGCTGTGTATCTAATGAAATGCAAATAATGCCTTCACCAGCTTTTCTGTCAACTTACCTACACACTTCCTGTGTGCTCTGTTCCTGGAGGGACAACCATTTGGGTGTGGGTGTAATCTTCACAAGGTACATGGCCTGCGCTGCGGTGTGCAGCAGCTCCCTTCCACAGGGATTGCATTTTGGTTATGATTTTCGCTCCAGATAACACAGGAAACATCCTATTTGAGACTCTCTGACTACTGCTTCCACAAGGAGCAGGATTGCAATGTCTGTATTTTTCCCAGTGATCCCTCAGGCAGCTGCAATCCCTTAAACACCTGGATGTTCCACATTATGCAGAGTGTTCTCTGTGAAGGGCTGGGATAAATGATGAGATTCAACTGCTGGGGGAGTAACCTAATCAACATACAAGGTCACATTCAAAAGCTTGAATGTTGCTTCCCAATTAGAGCTATGTATCTGATGGAAGGCAAGGGATTAAATATTGATGATTTTCTTCACTGGGCTAGTGATTTTTTTCAGGGAAGCAGTCACAGTTTCTCAGCCTATATCCCTGTATCTAGATGCATCATCCACTAGGTATTTTTTCTTTCCTTGTCAGAAAAGCAAATCTCAAATAAAATTTGAAAAAATACCGTGCAGTGAAGACAAACTCAGAGATGTTGTTTTTTGGTTTTTTTCCATT